>CAWVNZ010001399.1:0-43583 GCA_963930735.1 Dioctria linearis
ATCCCTGGCGTAATTAAAATTTGCGCAGTAAAAAATTATTTTTTGAATAATTTACTATAGAAAAGGCAATCCCTGGCGTAATTAAAATTTGCGACAGTTGAAAATTATTTTTTGTATAATTTACTATAGAAAAGGCAATCCCTGGGATATTTAAAATTTGCGACAGTAAAAAATTATTTTTTGAATAATTTACTATAGAAAAGGCAATCCCTGGCGTAATTAAAATTTGCGACAGTAGAAAATAAATTTGTGAAAAATTTACCTGGCGAAATTGAAATTTGCGAGAGTAAAAAGGTATTTTTTGAATAATTTACTATAGAAAAGGCAATCCCTGGCGCTATTAAAATTTGCGACAGTTGAAAATTATTTTTTGAATAATTTACTATAGAAAAGGCAATCCCTGGGATATTTAAAATTTGCGACAGTAAAAAATTATTTTTTGAATAATTTACTATAGAAAAGGCAATCCCTGGCGTAATAAAATTTGCGACTGTAGAAAATTATTTTTTGAATAATTTACTATAGAAAAGGCAATCCCTGGCGTAATTAAAATTTGCGACAGTAGAAAATTATTTTTTGAAAAGTTTACTATAGAAAATTAAATCCCTGGCGCAATTAAAATTTGCAACAGTTGAAAATTATTTTTTGAATAATTTACTATAGAAAAGGCATCCTTGGGATATTTAAAATTTGCGACAGTAAAAAAATTATTTTTTGAATAATTTACTATAGAAAAGGCAATCCCTGGCGTAATTAAATTTGCGACAGTAGAAAATTAATCTGTGAAAAATTTACCAGGCGAAATTGAAATTTGCGAGAGTAAAAAGTTATTTTTTGAATAATTTACTATAGAAAAGGCAATCCCCTGTCGCAATTAAAATTTGCGACAGTTGAAAATTATTTTTTGAATAATTTACTATAGAAAAGGCAATCCCTGGGATATTTAAAATATGCGACAGTAAAAAATTATTTTTTGAATAATTTACTATAGAAAAGGCAATCCCTGGCGTAATTAAAATTTGCGACAGTAAAAAATTATTTTTTGAATAATTTACTATAGAAAAGGCAATCCCTGGCGTAATTAAAATTTTGAGACAGTTGAGAATTATTTTTTGAAAATTTACTATAGAAAAGGCAATCCCTGGCGTAATTAAAATTTGCGACAGTAAAAAAGTATTTTTTTAAATAATTTACTATAGAGAAGGCAAATCCCTGGCGTAATTAAAATTTGCGACAGTAGAAAATTAATTTGTGAAAACTTACATGGCGAAATTGAAATTGCGAGAGTAAAAAATTATTTTTTGAATAATTTACTATAGAAAAGGCAATCCCTGGCGTAATTAAAATTTGCGACAGTTGAAAATTATTTTTTGAATAATTTACTATAGAAAAGGCAATCCCTGGGATATTTAAAATTTGCGTCAGTAAAAAAATATTTTTGAATAATTTACTATAGAAAAGGCAATCCCTGGCGTAATTGAAAATTTGCGACAGTAAAAAATTATTTTTTGAAGAATTTACTATAGAAAAGGCAATCCTTGGCGTAATTAAAATTTGCGACAGTTGAAAATTATTTTTTGAATAATTTACTATAGAAAAGGCAATCCCTGGCGTAATTAAAATTTGCGACAGTTGAAAATTATTTTTTGAATAATTTACTATAGAAAAGGCAATCCCTGGCGTAATTAAAATTTGCGACTGTTGAAAATTATTTTTGAATAATTTACTATAGAAAAGGCAATCCCTGGGATATTTAAAATTTGCGACAGCAAAAAATTATTTTTTGAATAATTTACTATAGAAAAGGCAATCCCTGGCGTAATTAAAACATGCGATAGTAAAAAATTATTTTTTGAAAAAATTTACTATAGAAAAGGCAATCCCTGGCGTAATTAAAATTTGCGACAGTATACAAATATTTTTTGAATAATTTACTGTAGAAAAGGCAATCCCTGGCGCACTTAAAATTTGCGACAGTTGAAAATTATTTTTTGAATAATTTACTATAGAAAAGGCAATCCCTGGCGTAATTAAAATTTGCGACAGTAGAAAATTATTTTTTGAATAATTTACTATAGAAAAGGCAATGCCTGGCGTAATTAAAATTTGCGACAGTAGAAAATTATTTTTTGAAAAGTTTACCATAGAAAAGGCAATCCCTGGGGCAATTAAAATTGCGACAGTTGAAAATTATTTTTGAATAATTTACTATAGAAAAGGCAATCCCTGGCGTAATTAAAATTTGCGACAGTAGAAAATTAATTTGTGAAAAATTTACCTGGCGAAATTGAAATTTGCGAGAGTAAAAAATTATTTTTTGAATAATTTACTATAGAAAAGGCAATCCCTGGCATAATTAAAATTTGCGACAGTAGAAAATTATTTTTTGAATAATTTACTACAGAAAAGGCAATCCCTGGCGTAATTAAATTTGCGACAGTATAAAATTATTTTTTGAATAATTTACTGTAGAAAAGGCAATCCCTGGCGCACTTAAAATTTGCGACAGTAAAAATTATTTTTTGAATAATTTACTATAGAAAAGGCAATCCCTGGCGTAATTAAAATTTGCGACAGTTGAAAATTATTTTTTGAATAATTTACTATAGAAAAGGCAATCCCTGGGATATTTAAAATTTGCGACAGTAAAAAATTATTTTTTGAATAATTTACTATAGAAAAGGCAATCCCTGGGATATTTAAAATTTGCTACAGTAAAAAATTATTTTTTGAATAATTTACTATAGAAAAGGCAATCCCTGGCGTAATTAAGAGTTTGCGACAGTTGAAAATTATTTTTTGAATAATTTTATTATAGAAAAGGCAATCCTGGGACATTTAAAATTTGCGACAGTAAAAAATTATTTTTTGAATAATTTACTATAGAAAGGCAATCCCTGGGATATTTAAAATTTGCGACAGTAAAAATTATTTTTTGAATAATTTACTATAGAAAAGGCAATCCCTGGCGTAATTACAATTTGCGACAGTAGAAAATTATTTTTTGAATAATTTACTGTAGAAAAGGCAATCCCTGGCGCAATTAAAACTTGCGATAGTAAAAAAATTATTTTTTGAATAATTTACTATAGAAAAGGCAATCCCTGGCGTAATTAAAACTTGCGATAGTAAAAAATTATTTTTTGAAAAATTTACTATAGAAAAGGCAATCCCTGGCGTAATTAAAATTTTCGACAGTAAAAAATTAATATTTTGAAAAATTTACTGTAGAAAAGGCAATCCCTGGCGTAATTAAAATTTGCGACAGTAGAAAATATTTTTGAGAAATTTACTATAGAAAAGGCAATCCCTGGCGTAATTAAAACTTGCGATAGTAAAAAATTATTTTTTGAAAAATTTACTATAGAAAAGGCAATCCCTGGCGTAATTAAAATTTGCGACAGTATAAAATTATTTTTTGAATAATTTACTGTAGAAAAGGCAATCCCTGGCGCACTTAAAATTTGCGACAGTAAAAAATTATTTTTTGAATAATTTACTATAGAAAAGGCAATCCTGGCGTAATTAAAATTTGCGACAGTAAAAAATTATTTTTGAATAATTTACTCTAGAAAAGGCAATCCCTGGGATATTTAAAATTTGCGACAGTTGAAAATTATTTTTTGAATAATTTACTATAGAAAAGGCAATCCCTGGCGCAATTAAAATTTGCAACAGTAGAAAATTACTTTTTGAATAATTTACTATAGAAAAGGCAATCCCCTGGCGTAATTAAAATTTGCGACAGTAAAAAATGATTTTTTTGAATAATTTACTATAGAGATGGCAATCCCTGGCGTAATTAAAATTTGCGACAGGTAAAAAATTATTTTTTGAATAATTTACTATAGAAAAGGCAATCCCTGGCGTAATTAAAATTTGCGACAGTAAAAAATTATTTTTTGAATAATTTACTCTAGAAAGGCAATCCCTGGCGTAATTAAAATTTGCGACAGTAGAAAATTATTTTTTGAATAATTTACTATAGAAAAGGCAATCATTGGCGCAATTAAAACTTGCGATAGTAAAAAATTATTTTTTGAATAATTTACTATAGAATTAGGCAATCCCTGGCGTAATTAAAACTTGCGATAGTAAAAAATTATTTTTTGAAAAATTTACTATAGAAAAGGCAATCCCTGGCGTAATTAAAATTTTCGACAGTAAAAAAATTCATATTTTGAAAAATTTACTGTAGAAAAGGCAATCCCTGGCGTAATTAAAATTTGCGACAGTATAAAATTATTTTTTGAATAATTTACTATAGAAAAGGCAATCCCTGGGATATTTAAAATTTGCGACAGTAAAAAATTATTTTTTGAATAATTTGCTATAGAAAAGGCAATCCCTGGCGTAATTAAAATTTGCGACAGTAGAAAATTATTTTTTGAAAAATTTACTATAGAAAAGGCAATCCTTGGCGTAATTAAAACTTGCGATAGTAAAAAATTATTTTTTGAAAAATTTACTATAGAAAAGGCAATCCCTGGCGTAATTACAATTTGCGACAGTAGAAAATTATTTTTTTGAATAATTTACTGTAGAAAAGGCAATCCCTGGCGCAATTAAAACTTGCGATAGTAAAAAATTATTTTTTGAATAATTTACTATAGAAAAGGCAATCCCTGGCGTAATTAAAACTTGCGATAGTAAAATATTATTTTTTGAAAAATTTACTATAGAAAAGGCAATCCCTGGCGTAATTAAATTTTCGACAGTAAAAAATTAATATTTTGAAAAATTTACTGTAGAAAGGCAATCCCTGGCGTAATTAAAATTTGCGACAGTAGAAAATTATTTTTTGAAAAATTTACTATAGAAAAGGCAATCCCTGGCGTAATTAAACTTGCGATAGTAAAAAATTATTTTTTGAAAAATTTACTATAGAAAAGGCAATCCCTGGCGTAATTAAAATTTGCGACAGTATAAAATTATTTTTTGAATAATTTACTGTAGAAAAGGCAATCCCTGGCGCACTTAAATTTGCGACAGTAAAAAATTATTTTTTGAATAATTTACTATAGAAAAGGCAATCCCTGGCGTAATTAAAATTTGCGACAGTAAAAAATTATTTTTTGAATAATTTACTCTAGAAAAGGCAATCCCTGGGATATTTAAAATTTGCGACAGTTGAAAATTATTTTTTGAATAATTTACTATAGAAAAGGCAATCCCTGGCGCAATTAAAATTTGCAACAGTAGAAAATTATTTTTTGAATAATTTACTATAGAAAAGGCAATCCCTGGCGTAATTAAAATTTGCGACAGTAAAAAATTATTTTTTGAATAATTTACTATAGAGATGGCAATCCCTGGCGTAATTAAAATTTGCGACAGTAAAAATTATTTTTTGAATAATTTACTATAGAAAAGGCAATCCCTGGCGTAATTAAAATTTGCGACAGTACAAAATTATTTTTTGAATAATTTACTCTAGAAAAGGCAATCCCTGGATACTTAAAATTTGCGACAGTTGAAAATTATTTTTTGAATAATTTACTATAGAAAAGGCAATCCCTGGCGCAATTAAAATTTGCAACAGTAGAAAATTATTTTTTGAATAATTTACTATAGAAAAGGCAATCCCTGGCGTAATTACAATTTGCGACAGTAGAAAATTATTTTTTGAATAATTTACTGTAGAAAAGGCAATCCCTGGCGTAATTACAATTTGCGACAGTAGAAAATTATTTTTTGAATAATTTACTGTAGAAAAGGCAATCCCTGGCGTAATTAAAACTTGCGATAGTAAAAATTATTTTTTGAATAATTTACTATAGAAAAGGCAATCCTGGCGTAATTAAAACTTGCGATAGTAAAATATTATTTTTTGAAAAATTTACTATAGAAAAGGAAATCCCTGGCGTAATTAAAATTTTCGACAGTAAAAAATTAATATTTTGAAAAATTTACTGTAGAAAAGGCAATCCTGGCGTAATTAAAATTTGCGACAGTAGAAAATTATTTTTTGAAAAATTTACTATAGAAAAGGCAATCCCTGGCGTAATTAAAACTTGCGATAGTAAAAAATTATTTTTTGAAAAATTTACTATAGAAAAGGCAATCCCTGGCGTAATTAAAATTTGCGACAGTATAAAATTATTTTTTGAATAATTTACTGTAGAAAAGGCAATCCCTGGCGCACTTAAAATTTGCGACAGTAAAAAATTATTTTTTGAATAATTTACTATAGAAAAGGCAATCCCTGGCGTAATTAAAATTTGCGACAGTAAAAATTATTTTTGAATAATTTACTCTAGAAAAGGCAATCCCTGGGATATTTAAAATTTGCGACAGTTGAAAATTATTTTTTGAATAATTTACTATAGAAAAGGCAATCCCTGGCGCAATTAAAATTGCAACAGTAGAAAATTATTTTTTGAATAATTTACTATAGAAAAGGCAATCCCTGGCGTAATTAAAATTTGCGACAGTAAAAAATTATTTTTTGAATAATTTACTATAGAGATGGCAATCCCTGGCGTAATTAAAATTTGCGACAGTAAAAAATTATTTTTTGAATAATTTACTATAGAAAAGGCAATCCCTGGCGTAATTAAAATTTGCGACAGTAAAAAATTATTTTTTGTATAATTTACTCTAGAAAAGGCAATCCCTGGGATACTTAAAATTTGCGACAGTTGAAAATTATTTTTGAATAATTTACTATAGAAAAGGCAATCCCTGGGATATTTAAAATTTGCGACAGTAAAAAATTATTTTTGAATAATTTACTATAGAAAAGGCAATCCCTGGCGTAATTAAAATTTGCGACTGTAGAAAATTATTTTTTGAATAATTTACTATAGAAAAGGCAATCCCTGGCGTAATTAAAATTTGCGACAGTAGAAAATTATTTTTTGAAAAGTTTACTATAGAAAATTAAATCCCTGGCGCAATTAAAATTTGCAACAGTTGAAAATTATTTTTTGAATAATTTTACTATAGAAAAGGCAATCCTTGGGATATTTAAAATTTGCGACAGTAAAAAATTATTTTTTGAATAATTTACTATAGAAAAGGCAATCCCTGGCGTAATTAAAATTTGCGACAGTAGAAAATTAATCTGTGAAAAATTTACCAGGCGAAATTGAAATTTGCGAGAGTAAAAAGTTATTTTTTGAATAATTTACTATAGAAAAGGCAATCCCTGTCGCAATTAAAATTTGCGACAGTTGAAAATTATTTTTTGAATAATTTACTATAGAAAAGGCAATCCCTGGGATATTTAAAATATGCGACAGTAAAAAATTATTTTTTGAATAATTTACTATAGAAAAGGCAATCCCTGGCGTAATTAAAATTTGCGACAGTAAAAAATTATTTTTTGAATAATTTACTATAGAAAAGGCAATCCCTGGCGTAATTAAAATTTGAGACAGTTGAGAATTATTTTTTGAAAAATTTACTATAGAAAAGGCAATCCCTGGCGTAATTAAAATTTGCGACAGTAAAAAAGTATTTTTTTAAATAATTTACTATAGAGAAGGCAATCCCTGGCGTAATTAAAATTTGCGACAGTAGAAAATTAATTTGTGAAAAACTTACATGGCGAAATTGAAATTTGCGAGAGTAAAAAATTATTTTTTGAATAATTTACTATAGAAAAGGCAATCCCTGGCGTAATTAAAATTTGCGACAGTTGAAAATTATTTTTTGAATAATTTACTATAGAAAAGGCAATCCCTGGGATATTTAAAATTTGCGTCAGTAAAAAAATATTTTTTGAATAATTTACTATAGAAAAGGCAATCCCTGGCGTAATTAAAATTTGCGACAGTAAAAAATTATTTTTTGAAGAATTTACTATAGAAAAGGCAATCCTTGGCGTAATTAAAATTTGCGACAGTTGAAAATTATTTTTTGAATAATTTACTATAGAAAAGGCAATCCCTGGCGTAATTAAAATTTGCGACAGTTGAAAATTATTTTTTGAATAATTTACTATAGAAAAGGCAATCCCTGGCGTAATTAAAATTTGCGACTGTTGAAAATTATTTTTTGAATAATTTACTATAGAAAAGGCAATCCCTGGGATATTTAAAATTTGCGACAGCAAAAAATTATTTTTTGAATAATTTACTATAGAAAAGGCAATCCCTGGCGTAATTAAAACATGCGATAGTAAAAAATTATTTTTTGAAAAATTTACTATAGAAAAGGCAATCCCTGGCGTAATTAAAATTTGCGACAGTATACAAATATTTTTTGAATAATTTACTGTAGAAAAGGCAATCCCTGGCGCACTTAAAATTTGCGACAGTTGAAAATTATTTTTTGAATAATTTACTATAGAAAAGGCAATCCCTGGCGTAATTAAAATTTGCGACAGTAGAAAATTATTTTTTGAATAATTTACTATAGAAAAGGCAATGCCTGGCGTAATTAAAATTTGCGACAGTAGAAAATTATTTTTTGAAAAGTTTACCATAGAAAAGGCAATCCCTGGGGCAATTAAAATTTGCGACAGTTGAAAATTATTTTTTGAATAATTTACTATAGAAAAGGCAATCCCTGGCGTAATTAAAATTTGCGACAGTAGAAAATTAATTTGTGAAAAATTTACCTGGCGAAATTGAAATTTGCGAGAGTAAAAAATTATTTTTTGAATAATTTACTATAGAAAAGGCAATCCCTGGCATAATTAAAATTTGCGACAGTAGAAAATTATTTTTTGAATAATTTACTACAGAAAAGGCAATCCCTGGCGTAATTAAAATTTGCGACAGTATAAAATTATTTTTTGAATAATTTACTGTAGAAAAGGCAATCCCTGGCGCACTTAAAATTTGCGACAGTAAAAAATTATTTTTTGAATAATTTACTATAGAAAAGGCAATCCCTGGCGTAATTAAAATTTGCGACAGTTGAAAATTATTTTTTGAATAATTTACTATAGAAAAGGCAATCCCTGGGATATTTAAAATTTGCGACAGTAAAAAATTATTTTTTGAATAATTTACTATAGAAAAGGCAATCCCTGGGATATTTAAAATTTGCTACAGTAAAAAATTATTTTTTGAATAATTTACTATAGAAAAGGCAATCCCTGGCGTAATTAAAGTTTGCGACAGTTGAAAATTATTTTTTGAATAATTTATTATAGAAAAGGCAATCCCTGGGACATTTAAAATTTGCGACAGTAAAAAATTATTTTTTGAATAATTTACTATAGAAAAGGCAATCCCTGGGATATTTAAAATTTGCGACAGTAAAAAATTATTTTTTGAATAATTTACTATAGAAAAGGCAATCCCTGGCGTAATTACAATTTGCGACAGTAGAAAATTATTTTTTGAATAATTTACTGTAGAAAAGGCAATCCCTGGCGCAATTAAAACTTGCGATAGTAAAAAATTATTTTTTGAATAATTTACTATAGAAAAGGCAATCCCTGGCGTAATTAAAACTTGCGATAGTAAAAAATTATTTTTTGAAAAATTTACTATAGAAAAGGCAATCCCTGGCGTAATTAAAATTTTCGACAGTAAAAAATTAATATTTTGAAAAATTTACTGTAGAAAAGGCAATCCCTGGCGTAATTAAAATTTGCGACAGTAGAAAATTATTTTTTGAGAAATTTACTATAGAAAAGGCAATCCCTGGCGTAATTAAAACTTGCGATAGTAAAAAATTATTTTTTGAAAAATTTACTATAGAAAAGGCAATCCCTGGCGTAATTAAAATTTGCGACAGTATAAAATTATTTTTTGAATAATTTACTGTAGAAAAGGCAATCCCTGGCGCACTTAAAATTTGCGACAGTAAAAAATTATTTTTTGAATAATTTACTATAGAAAAGGCAATCCCTGGCGTAATTAAAATTTGCGACAGTAAAAAATTATTTTTTGAATAATTTACTCTAGAAAAGGCAATCCCTGGGATATTTAAAATTTGCGACAGTTGAAAATTATTTTTTGAATAATTTACTATAGAAAAGGCAATCCCTGGCGCAATTAAAATTTGCAACAGTAGAAAATTACTTTTTGAATAATTTACTATAGAAAAGGCAATCCCTGGCGTAATTAAAATTTGCGACAGTAAAAAATTATTTTTTGAATAATTTACTATAGAGATGGCAATCCCTGGCGTAATTAAAATTTGCGACAGTAAAAAATTATTTTTTGAATAATTTACTATAGAAAAGGCAATCCCTGGCGTAATTAAAATTTGCGACAGTAAAAAATTATTTTTTGAATAATTTACTCTAGAAAAGGCAATCCCTGGCGTAATTAAAATTTGCGACAGTAGAAAATTATTTTTTGAATAATTTACTATAGAAAAGGCAATCATTGGCGCAATTAAAACTTGCGATAGTAAAAAATTATTTTTTGAATAATTTACTATAGAAAAGGCAATCCCTGGCGTAATTAAAACTTGCGATAGTAAAAAATTATTTTTTGAAAAATTTACTATAGAAAAGGCAATCCCTGGCGTAATTAAAATTTTCGACAGTAAAAAATTCATATTTTGAAAAATTTACTGTAGAAAAGGCAATCCCTGGCGTAATTAAAATTTGCGACAGTATAAAATTATTTTTTGAATAATTTACTATAGAAAAGGCAATCCCTGGGATATTTAAAATTTGCGACAGTAAAAAATTATTTTTTGAATAATTTGCTATAGAAAAGGCAATCCCTGGCGTAATTAAAATTTGCGACAGTAGAAAATTATTTTTTGAAAAATTTACTATAGAAAAGGCAATCCTTGGCGTAATTAAAACTTGCGATAGTAAAAAATTATTTTTTGAAAAATTTACTATAGAAAAGGCAATCCCTGGCGTAATTACAATTTGCGACAGTAGAAAATTATTTTTTGAATAATTTACTGTAGAAAAGGCAATCCCTGGCGCAATTAAAACTTGCGATAGTAAAAAATTATTTTTTGAATAATTTACTATAGAAAAGGCAATCCCTGGCGTAATTAAAACTTGCGATAGTAAAATATTATTTTTTGAAAAATTTACTATAGAAAAGGCAATCCCTGGCGTAATTAAAATTTTCGACAGTAAAAAATTAATATTTTGAAAAATTTACTGTAGAAAAGGCAATCCCTGGCGTAATTAAAATTTGCGACAGTAGAAAATTATTTTTTGAAAAATTTACTATAGAAAAGGCAATCCCTGGCGTAATTAAAACTTGCGATAGTAAAAAATTATTTTTTGAAAAATTTACTATAGAAAAGGCAATCCCTGGCGTAATTAAAATTTGCGACAGTATAAAATTATTTTTTGAATAATTTACTGTAGAAAAGGCAATCCCTGGCGCACTTAAAATTTGCGACAGTAAAAAATTATTTTTTGAATAATTTACTATAGAAAAGGCAATCCCTGGCGTAATTAAAATTTGCGACAGTAAAAAATTATTTTTTGAATAATTTACTCTAGAAAAGGCAATCCCTGGGATATTTAAAATTTGCGACAGTTGAAAATTATTTTTTGAATAATTTACTATAGAAAAGGCAATCCCTGGCGCAATTAAAATTTGCAACAGTAGAAAATTATTTTTTGAATAATTTACTATAGAAAAGGCAATCCCTGGCGTAATTAAAATTTGCGACAGTAAAAAATTATTTTTTGAATAATTTACTATAGAGATGGCAATCCCTGGCGTAATTAAAATTTGCGACAGTAAAAAATTATTTTTTGAATAATTTACTATAGAAAAGGCAATCCCTGGCGTAATTAAAATTTGCGACAGTACAAAATTATTTTTTGAATAATTTACTCTAGAAAAGGCAATCCCTGGGATACTTAAAATTTGCGACAGTTGAAAATTATTTTTTGAATAATTTACTATAGAAAAGGCAATCCCTGGCGCAATTAAAATTTGCAACAGTAGAAAATTATTTTTTGAATAATTTACTATAGAAAAGGCAATCCCTGGCGTAATTACAATTTGCGACAGTAGAAAATTATTTTTTGAATAATTTACTGTAGAAAAGGCAATCCCTGGCGTAATTACAATTTGCGACAGTAGAAAATTATTTTTTGAATAATTTACTGTAGAAAAGGCAATCCCTGGCGTAATTAAAACTTGCGATAGTAAAAAATTATTTTTTGAATAATTTACTATAGAAAAGGCAATCCCTGGCGTAATTAAAACTTGCGATAGTAAAATATTATTTTTTGAAAAATTTACTATAGAAAAGGAAATCCCTGGCGTAATTAAAATTTTCGACAGTAAAAAATTAATATTTTGAAAAATTTACTGTAGAAAAGGCAATCCCTGGCGTAATTAAAATTTGCGACAGTAGAAAATTATTTTTTGAAAAATTTACTATAGAAAAGGCAATCCCTGGCGTAATTAAAACTTGCGATAGTAAAAAATTATTTTTTGAAAAATTTACTATAGAAAAGGCAATCCCTGGCGTAATTAAAATTTGCGACAGTATAAAATTATTTTTTGAATAATTTACTGTAGAAAAGGCAATCCCTGGCGCACTTAAAATTTGCGACAGTAAAAAATTATTTTTTGAATAATTTACTATAGAAAAGGCAATCCCTGGCGTAATTAAAATTTGCGACAGTAAAAAATTATTTTTTGAATAATTTACTCTAGAAAAGGCAATCCCTGGGATATTTAAAATTTGCGACAGTTGAAAATTATTTTTTGAATAATTTACTATAGAAAAGGCAATCCCTGGCGCAATTAAAATTTGCAACAGTAGAAAATTATTTTTTGAATAATTTACTATAGAAAAGGCAATCCCTGGCGTAATTAAAATTTGCGACAGTAAAAAATTATTTTTTGAATAATTTACTATAGAGATGGCAATCCCTGGCGTAATTAAAATTTGCGACAGTAAAAAATTATTTTTTGAATAATTTACTATAGAAAAGGCAATCCCTGGCGTAATTAAAATTTGCGACAGTAAAAAATTATTTTTTGTATAATTTACTCTAGAAAAGGCAATCCCTGGGATACTTAAAATTTGCGACAGTTGAAAATTATTTTTTGAATAATTTACTATAGAAAAGGCAATCCCTGGCGCAATTAAAATTTGCAACAGTAGAAAATTATTTTTTGAATAATTTACTATAGAAAAGGCAATCCCTGGCGTAATTACAATTTGCGACAGTAGAAAATTATTTTTTGAATAATTTACTGTAGAAAAGGCAATCCCTGGCGCAATTAAAACTTGCGATAGTAAAAAATTATTTTTTGAATAATTTACTATAGAAAAGGCAATCCCTGGCGTAATTAAAACTTGCGATAGTAAAAAATTATTTTTTGAAAAATTTACTATAGAAAAGGCAATCCCTGGCGTAATTAAAATTTTCGACAGTAAAAAATTAATATTTTGACAAATTTACTGTAGAAAAGGCAATCCCTGGCGTAATTAAAATTTGCGACAGTAGAAAATTATTTTTTGAAAAATTTACTATAGAAAAGGCAATCCCTGGCGTAATTAAAACTTGCGATAGTAAAAAATTATTTTTTGAAAAATTTACTATAGAAAAGGCAATGCCTGGCGTAATTAAAATTTGCGACAGTAAAAAATTATTTTTTGAATAATTTACTATAGAAAAGGCAATCCCTGGCGTAATTAAAATTTGCGACAGTAATAAATTATTTTTTGAATAATTTACAATAGAAGAGGCAATCCCTGGCGTAATTAAAATTTGCGACAGTTGAAAATTATTTTTTGAATAATTTACTATAGAAAAGGCAATCCCTGGGATATTTAAAATTTGCGACAGTAAAAAATAATTTTTTGAATAATTTACTATAGAAAAGGCAATCCCTGGCGTAATTAAAATTTGCGACAGTAGAAAATTAATCTGTGAAAAATTTACCAGGCGAAATTGAAATTTGCGAGAGTAAAAAGTTATTTTTTGAATAATTTACTATAGAAAAGGCAATCCCTGTCGCAATTAAAATTTGCGACAGTTGAAAATTATTTTTTGAATAATTTACTATAGAAAAGGCAATCCCTGGGATATTTAAAATTTGCGACAGTAAAAAATTATTTTTTGAATAATTTACTATAGAAGAGGCAATCCCTGGCGTAATTAAAATTTGCGACAGTAAAAAATATTTTTTGAATAATTTACTATAGAAAAGGCAATCCCTGGCGTAATTAAAATTTGCGACAGTTGAGAATTATTTTTTGAATAATTTACTATAGAAAAGGCAATCCCTGGCGTAATTAAAATTTGCGACAGTAAAAAAGTATTTTTTGAATAATTTACTATAGAAAAGGCAATCCCTGGCGTAATTAAAATTTGCGACAGTAGAAAATTAATTTGTGAAAAATTTACATGGCGAAATTGAAATTTGCGAGAGTAAAAAATTATTTTTTGAATAATTTACTATAGAAAAGGCAATCCCTGGCGTAATTAAAATTTGCGACAGTTGAAAATTATTTTTTGAATAATTTACTATAGAAAAGGCAATCCCTGGGATATTTAAAATTTGCGACAGTAAAAAAATATTTTTTGAATAATTTACTATAGAAAATGCAATCCCTGGCGTAATTAAAATTTGCGACAGTAAAAAATTATTTTTTGAATAATTTACTATAGAAAAGGCAATCCCTGGCGTAATTAAAACATGCGATAGTAAAAAATTATTTTTTGAAAAATTTACTATAGAAAAGGCAATCCCTGGCGTAATTAAAATTTGCGACAGTATACAAATATTTTTTGAATAATTTACTGTAGAAAAGGCAATCCCTGGCGCACTTAAAATTTGCGACAGTTGAAAATTATTTTTTGAATAATTTACTATAGACAAGGCAATCCCTGGCGTAATTAAAATTTGCGACAGTATAAAATTATTTTTTGAATAATTTACTGTAGAAAAGGCAATCCCTGGGATATTTAAAATTTGCGAGAGTAAAAAATTAATATTTTGAAAAATTTACTGTAGAAAAGGCAATCCCTGGCGTAATTAAAATTTGCGACAGTAGAAAATTATTTTTTGAAAAATTTACTATAGAAAAGGCAATCCCTGGCGTAATTAAAATTTTCGACAGTAAAAAATTATTTTTTGAAAAGTTTACTATAGAAAAGGGAATCCCTGGCGTAATTAAAATTTGCAACAGTATAAAATTATTTTTTGAATAATTTACTGTAGAAAAGGCAATCCCTGGCGTAATTAAAATTTGCGACAGTAGAAAATTATTTTTTGAAAAATTTACCATAGAAAAGGCAATCCCTGGCGTAATTAAAACTTGCGATAGTAAAAAATTATTTTTTGAAAAATTTACTATAGAAAAGGCAATCCCTGGCGTAATTAAAATTTGCAACAGTATAAAATTATTTTTTGAATAATTTACTGTAGAAAAGGCAATCCCTGGCGCACTTAAAATTTGCGACAGTAAAAAATTATTTTTTGAATAATTTACTATAGAAAAGGCAATCCCTGGCGTAATTAAAATTTGCGACAGTTGAAAATTATTTTTTGAATAATTTGCTACAGAAAAGGCAATCCCTGGGATATTTAAAATTTGCGACAGTAAAAAATTATTTTTTGAATAATTTACTATAGAAAAGGCAATCCCTGGGATATTTAAAATTTGCTACAGTAAAAAATTATTTTTTGAATACTTTACTATAGAAAAGGCAATCCCTGGCGTAATTAAAATTTGCGACAGTTGAAAATTATTTTTTGAATAATTTACTATAGAAAAGGCAATCCCTGGGACATTTAAAATTTGCGACAGTAAAAAATTATTTTTTGAATAATTTACTATAGAAAAGGCAATCCCTGGGATATTTAAAATTTGCGACAGTAAAAAATTATTTTTTGAATAATTTACTATAGAAAAGGCAATCCCTGGCGTAATTACAATTTGCGACAGTAGAAAATTATTTTTTGAATAATTTACTGTAGAAAAGGCAATCCCTGGCGCAATTAAAACTTGCGATAGTAAAAAATTATTTTTCGAATAATTTACTATAGAAAAGGCAATCCCTGGCGTAATTAAAACTTGCGATAGTAAGAAATTATTTTTTGAAAAATTTACTATAGAAAAGGCAATCCCTGGCGTAATTAAAATTTTCGACAGTAAAAAATTAATATTTTGAAAAATTTACTGTAGAAAAGGCAATCCCTGGCGAAATTAAAATTTGCGACAGTAGAAAATTATTTTTTGAAAAATTTACTATAGAAAAGGCAATCCCTGGCGTAATTAAAACTTGCGATAGTAAAAAATTATTTTTTGAAAAATTTACTATAGAAAAGGCAATCCCTGGCGTAATTAAAATTTGCGACAGTATAAAATTATTTTTTGAATAATTTACTGTAGAAAAGGCAATCCCTGGCGCACTTAAAATTTGCGACAGTAAAAAATTATTTTTTGAATAATTTACTATAGAAAAGGCAATCCCTGGCGTAATTAAAATTTGCGACAGTTGAAAATTATTTTTTGAATAATTTACTATAGAAAAGGCAATCCCTGGGACATTTAAAATTTGCGACAGTAAAAAATTATTTTTTGAATAATTTACTATAGAAAAGGCAATCCCTGGGATATTTAAAATTTGCGACAGTAAAAAATTATTTTTTGAATAATTTACTATAGAAAAGGCAATCCCTGGCGTAATTACAATTTGCGACAGTAGAAAATTATTTTTTGAATAATTTACTGTAGAAAAGGCAATCCCTGGCGCAATTAAAACTTGCGATAGTAAAAAATTATTTTTTGAATAATTTACTATAGAAAAGGCAATCCCTGGCGTAATTAAAACTTGCGATAGTAAAAAATTATTTTTTGAAAAATTTACTATAGAAAAGGCAATCCCTGGCGTAATTAAAATTTTCGACAGTAAAAAATTAATATTTTGAAAAATTTACTGTAGAAAAGGCAATCCCTGGCGAAATTAAAATTTGCGACAGTAGAAAATTATTTTTTGAAAAATTTACTATAGAAAAGGCAATCCCTGGCGTAATTAAAACTTGCGATAGTAAAAAATTATTTTTTGAAAAATTTACTATAGAAAAGGCAATCCCTGGCGTAATTAAAATTTGCGACAGTATAAAATTATTTTTTGAATAATTTACTGTAGAAAAGGCAATCCCTGGCGCAATTAAAATTTGCAACAGTAGAAAATTATTTTTTGAATAATTTACTATAGAGGTGGCAATCCCTGGTGTAATTAAAATTTGCGACAGTAAAAAATTATTTTTTGAATAATTTACTATAGAAAAGGCAATCCCTGGCGTAACTAAAATTTGCGACAGTTGAAAATTATTTTTTGTATAATTTACTATAGAAGAGGCAATCCCTGGGATATTTAAAATTTGCGACAGTAAAAAATTATTTTTTGAATAATTTACTATAGAAAAGGCAATCCCTGGCGTAATTAAAATTTGCGACAGTAGAAAATTAATTTGTGAAAAATTTACCTGGCGAAATTGAAATTTGCGAGAGTAAAAACGTATTTTTTGAATAATTTACTATAGAAAAGGCAATCCCTGGCGTAATTAAAACTTGCGATAGTAAAAAATTATTTTTTGAAAAATTTACTATAGAAAAGGCAATCCCTGGCGTAATTAAAATTTGCGACAGTATAAAATTATTTTTTGAATAATTTACTGTAGAAAAGGCAATCCCTGGCGCAATTAAAATTTGCAACAGTAGAAAATTATATTTTGAAAAATTTACTATAGAAAAGGCAATCCCTGGCGTAATTAAAATTTGCGACAGTAAAAAATTATTTTTTGAATAATTTACTCTAGAAAAGGCAATCCCTGGGATATTTAAAATTTGCGACAGTTGAAAATTATTTTTTGAATAATTTACTATAGAAAAGGCAATCCCTGGCGCAATTAAAATTTGCAACAGTAGAAAATTATTTTTTGAATAATTTACTATAGAGGTGGCAATCCCTGGTGTAATTAAAATTTGCGACAGTAAAAAATTATTTTTTGAATAATTTACTATAGAAAAGGCAATCCCTGGCGTAACTAAAATTTGCGACAGTTGAAAATTATTTTTTGTATAATTTACTATAGAAGAGGCAATCCCTGGGATATTTAAAATTTGCGACAGTAAAAAATTATTTTTTGAATAATTTACTATAGAAAAGGCAATCCCTGGCGTAATTAAAATTTGCGACAGTAGAAAATTAATTTGTGAAAAATTTACCTGGCGAAATTGAAATTTGCGAGAGTAAAAAGGTATTTTTTGAATAATTTACTATAGAAAAGGCAATCCCTGGCGCAATTAAAATTTGCGACAGTTGAAAATTATTTTTTGAATAATTTACTATAGAAAAGGCAATCCCTGGGATATTTAAAATTTGCGACAGTAAAAAATTATTTTTTGAATAATTTACTATAGAAAAGGCAATCCCTGTCGTAATTAAAATTTGCGACAGTAAAAAATTATTTTTTGAATAATTTACTATAGAAAAGGCAATCCCTGGCGTAATTAAAATTTGCGACAGTAATAAATTATTTTTTGAATAATTTACAATAGAAAAGTCAATCCCTGGCGTAATTAAAATTTGCGACAGTTGAAAATTATTTTTTGAATAATTTACTATAGAAAAGGCAATCCCTGGGATATTTAAAATTTGCGACAGTAAAAAATTATTTTTTGAATAATTTACTATAGAAAAGGCAATCCCTGGCGTAATTAAAATTTGCGACAGTAGAAAATTAATCTGTGAAAAATTTACCAGGCGAAATTGAAATTTGCGAGAGTAAAAAGTTATTTTTTGAATAATTTACTATAGAAAAGGCAATCCCTGGCGCAATTAAAATTTGCGACAGTTGAAAATTATTTTTTGAATAATTTTCTATAGAAAAGGCAATCCCTGGGATATTTAAAATTTGCGACAGTAAAAAATTATTTTTTGAATAATTTACTATAGAAAAGGCAATCCCTGGCGTAATTAAAATTTGCGACAGTAAAAAATTATTTTTTGAATAATTTACTATAGAAAAGGCAATCCCTGGCGTAATTCAAATTTGCGACAGTTGAGAATTATTTTTTGAATAATTTACTATAGAAAAGGCAATCCCTGGCGTAATTAAAATTTGCGACAGTAAAAAATTATTTTTTGAATAATTTACTATAGAAAAGGCAATCCCTGGCGTAATTAAAATTTGCGACAGTAGAAAATTAATTTGTGAAAAATTTACATGGCGAAATTGAAATTTGCGAGAGTAAAAAATTATTTTTTGAATAATTTACTATAGAAAGGCAATCCCTGGCGTAATTAAAATTTGCGACAGTTGAAAATTATTTTTTGAATAATTTACTATAGAAAAGGCAATCCCTGGGATATTTAAAATTTGCGAGAGTAAAAAAATATTTTTTGAATATTTTACTATAGAAAAGGCAATCCCTGGCGTAATTAAAATTTGCGACAGTAAAAAATTATTTCTTGAAGAATTTACTATAGAAAAGGCAATCCTTGGCGTAATTAAAATTTGCGACAGTTGAAAATAATTTTTTGAATAATTTACTATAGAAAAGGCAATCCCTGGCGCAATTAAAATTTGCGACAGTATAAAATTATTTTTTGAATAATTTACTATAGAAAAGGCAATCCCTGGCGTAATTAAAATTTGCGACTGTTGAAAATTATTTTTTGAATAATTTACTATAGAAAAGGCAATCCCTGGGATATTTAAAATTTGCGACAGCAAAAAATTATTTTTTGAATAATTTACTATAGAAAAGGCAATCCCTGGCGTAATTAAAACATGCGATAGTAAAAAATTATTTTTTGAAAAATTTACTATAGAAAAGGCAATGCCTGGCGTAATTAAAATTTGCGACAGTATACAAATAATTTTTGAATAATTTACTGTAGAAAAGGCAATCCCTGGCGCACTTAAAATTTGCGACAGTTGAAAATTATTTTTTGAATAATTTACTATAGAAAAGGCAATCCCTGGCGTAATTAAAATTTGCGACAGTAGAAAATTATTTTTTGAATAATTTACTATGGAAAAGGCAATGCCTGGCGTAATTAAAATTTGCGACAGTAGAAAATTATTTTTTGAAAAGTTTACCATAGAAAAGGCAATCCCTGGCGTAATTAAAGTTTGCGACAGTAGAAAATTATTTTTTTGAATAATTTACTATAGAAAAGGCAATCCCTGGCGCAATTAAAATTTGCGACAGTTGAAAATTATTTTTTGAATAATTTACTATAGAAAAGGCAATCCCTGGCGTAATTAAAACTTGCGACAGTAGAAAATTATTTTTTGTATAATTTACTATAGAAAAGGCAATCCCTGGCGTAATTAAAATTTGCGACAGTAAAAAATTATTTTTTTAATAATTTACTATAGAAAAGGCAATCCCTGGCGTAATTAAAATTTGCGACAGTAAAAAACTATCTTTTTAATAATTTACTATAGAAAAGGCAATCCCTCGGATATTTAAAATTTGCGACAGTTGAAAATTATTTTTTGAATAATCTACTATAGAAAAGGCAATCCCTGGCGTAATTAAAATTTGCGACAGTTGAAAATTATTTTTTGAATAATTTACTATAGAAAACGCAATCCCTGGCGTAATTAAAATTTGCGACAGTAAAAAATTATTTTTTGAATAATTTACTATAGAAAAGGCAATCCCTGGCGCACTTAAAATTTGCGACAGTAGAAAATTATTTTTTGAATAATTTACTATAGAAAAGGCAATCCCTGGCGTAGTTAAAATTTGCGACAGTAGAAAATTAATTTGTGAAAAATTTACCTGGCGAAATTGAAATTTGCGAGCGTAAAAAAATATTTTTTGAATAATTTACTGTAGAAAAGGCAATCCCTGGCGCAATTAAAACTTGCGATAGTAAAAAATTATTTTTTGAATAATTTACTATAGAAAAGGCAATCCCTGGCGTAATTAAAATTTGCGACAGTTGAAAATTATTTTTTGAATAATTTACTATAGAAAAGGCAATCCCTGGGATATTTAAAATTTGCGACAGTAAAAAATTATTTTTTGAATAATTTACTATAGAAAAGGCAATCCCTGGCGTAATTAAAATTTGCGACAGTAAAAAATTATTTTTTGAATAATTTACTATAGAAAAGGCAATCCCTGGCGCAATTAAAATTTGCGACAGTTGAAAATTATTTTTTGAATAATTTACTATAGAAAAGGCAATCCCTGGCGCAATTAAAATTTGCGACAGTATAAAATTATTTTTTGAATAATTTACTATAGAAAAGGCAATCCCTGGCGTATTTAAAATTTGCGAGAGTAAAAAATTATTTTTTGAATAATTTACTATAGAAAAGGCAATCCCAGGCGCAATTAAAATTTGCGACAGTAGAAAATTATTTTTTGAATAATTTACTACAGAAAAGGCAATCCCTGGCGTAATTAAAATTTGCGACAGTATAAAATTATTTTTTGAATAATTTACTATAGAAAATGCAATCCCTGGCGTAATTAAAATTTGCGACAGTTGAAAATTATTTTTTGAATAATTTACTATAGAAAAGGCAATCCCTGGGATATTTAAAATTTGCGACAGTAAAAAATTATTTTTTGAATAATTTAATATAGAAAAGGCAATCCCTGGCGTAATTAAAATTTGCGACAGTAAAAAATTATTTTTTGAATAATTTACTATAGAAAAGGCAATCCCTGGCGCAATTAAAATTTGCGACAGTTGAAAATTATTTTTTGAATAATTTACTATAGAAAAGGCAATCCCTGGCGCAATTAAAATTTGCGACAGTATAAAATTATTTTTTGAATAATTTACTATAGAAAAGGCAATCCCTGGCGTATTTAAAATTTGCGACAGTATAAAATTAATTTTTGAAAAATTTACTATATAAAAGGCAATCCCTGGCGTAATTAAAATTTGCGACAGTAGAAAATTATTTTTTGAATAATTTACTATAGAAAAGGCAATCCCTGGCGTATTTAGAATTTGCGACAGTAATAAATTATTTTTTGAATAATTTACTATAGAAAAGGCAATCCCTGGCGTAATTAAAATTTGCGACAGTAGAAAATTATTTTTTGAATAATTTACTATAGAAAAGGCAATCCCTGGCGTAATTAAAATTTGCGACATTTGAAAATTATTTTTTGAATAATTTACTATAGAAAAGGCAATTCCTGGCGTAATTAAAATTTGCGACAGTATAAAATTATTTTTTGAATAATTTACTATAGAAAAGGCAATCCCTGGCGCAATTAAAATTTGCGTCAGTAAAAAATTATTTTTTGCAAAATTTACTATAGAAAAGGCAATCCCTGGCGCAATTAAAATTTGCGACAGTTGAAAATTATTTTTTGAATAATTTACTATATAAAAGGCAATCCCTGGCGTAATTAAAATTTGCGACAGTAGAAAATTATTTTTTGAATAATTTACTATAGAAAAGGCAATCCCTGGGATATTTAAAATTTGCGACAGTAAAAAATTATTTTTTGAATAATTTACTATAGAAAAGGCAATCCCTGGCGTAATTAAAATTTGCGACAGTAAAAAATTATATTTTGTATAATTTACTAT
Organism: Dioctria linearis; assembly: GCA_963930735.1. Lineage (NCBI taxonomy): Eukaryota > Metazoa > Arthropoda > Insecta > Diptera > Asilidae > Dioctria > Dioctria linearis. The sequence continues at coordinate 22,448 of CAWVNZ010001399.1, forward strand.
AGAAAAGGCAATCCCTGGCGTATTTAAAATTTGCGACAGTAGAAAATTATTTTTTGAATAATTTACTATAGAAAAGGCAATCCCTGGCGTAATTAAAATTTGCGACAGTAAAAAATTATTTTTTGAATAATTTACTATAGAAAAGGCAATCCCTGGCGCAATTACAATTTGCGACAGTAAAAAATTATTTTTTGAAAAATTTACTGTAGAAAGGCAATCCCTGGCGTAATTAAAATTTGCGACAGTATAAAGTTATTTTTTGAATAATTTACTATAGAAAAGGCAATCCCTGTCGTATTTAAAATTTTCGACAGTAAAAAATTATTTTTTGAATAATTTACTATAGAAAAGGCAATCCCTGGCGTAATTAAAATTTGCGACAGTATAAAATTATTTTTTGAATAATTTACTATATAAAAGGCAATCCCTGGCGCAATTACAATTTGCGACAGTTGAAAATTATTTTTTGAATAATTTACTATAGAAAAGGCAATCCCTGGCGCAATTAAAATTTGCGACAGTAAAAAATTATTTTTTGCAAAATTTACTATAGAAAAGGCAATCCCTGGCGCACTTAAAATTTGCGATAGTAAAAAATTACTTTTTGAATAACTTACTATAGAAAAGGCAATCCCTGGCGCAATTAAAATTTGCAACAGTAAAAAATTATTTTTTGAATAATTTACTATAGAAAAGGCAATCCCTGGGATATTTAAAATTTGCGACAGTAAAAAATTATTTTTTGAATACTTTACTATAGAAAAGGCAATCCCTGGCGCAATTAAAATTTGCGAAAGTAAAAAATTATTTTTTGAATAATTTACTATAGAAAAGGCAATCCCTGGCGCAATTAAAATTTGCGACAGAAAAAAATTATTTTTTGAATAATTTACTAGAGAAAAGGCAATCCCTGGCGTAATTAAAATTTGCGACAGTAAAAAATTATTTTTTGAATAATTTACTATAGAAAAGGCAATCCCTGGCGTAATTAAAATTTGCGACAGTAGAAAATTATTTTTTGAATAATTTACTGTAGAAAAAGCAATCCCTGGCGCAATTAAAATTTGCGACAGTAAAAAATTATGTTTTGAATAATTTACTATAGAAAAGGCAATCCCTGGCGAAATTAAAATTTGCAACAGTAGAAAATTATTTTTTGAATAATTTACTATAGAAAAGGCAATCCCTGGCGTAATTAAAATTTGCGACAGTAGAAAATTATTTTTTGAAAAATTTACTATAGAAAAGGCAATCCCTGGCGTAATTAAAATTTGCGACAGTAAAAAATTATTTTTTGAATAATTTACTATAGAAAAGGCAATCCTTGGGATATTTAAAATTTGCGACAGTAAAAAATTATTTTTTGAATAATTTACTATAGAAAAGGCAATCCCTGGCGTAAATAAAATTTGCGACAGTAGAAAATTATTTTTTGAATAATTTACTATAGAAAAGGCAATCCCTGGAGTAATTACAATTTGCGACAGTAGAAAATTAATTTTTGAATAATTTACTATAGAAAAGGCAATCCCTGGCGTAATTAAAATTTGCGAGAGTAGAAAATTATTTTTTGAATAATTTACTATAGAAGAGGCAATCCCTGGCGCAATTAAAATTTGCGACAGTAAAAAATTATTTTTTGAATAATTTACTATAGAAAAGGCAATCCCTGGCGTAATTAAAATTTGCGACAGTAGAAAATTATTTTTTGAATAATTTACTATAGAAAAGGCAATCCCTGGCGTATTTAAAATTTGCGACAGTAGAAAATTATTTTTTGAATAATTTACTATAGAAAAGGCAATCCCTGGCGTAATTAAAATTTGCGAGAGTAAAAAATTATTTTTTGAATAATTTACTATAGAAAAGGCAATCCCTGGCGTAATTAAAATTTGCGACAGTCGAAAATTATTTTTTGAATAATTTACTATAGAAAAGGCAATCCCTGGCGTAATTAAAATTTGCGACAGTAAAAAATTTTTTGAATAATTTACTATAGAAAAGGCAATCCCTGGCGCAATTAAAATTTGCAACAGTAGAAAATTATTTGTTGAATAATTTACTATAGAAAAGGCAATCCCTGGCGTAATTAAAATTTGCGACAGTAAAAAATAATTTTTTGAATAATTTACTATAGAAAAGGCAATCCCTGGCGTAATTAAAATTTGCGACAGTAGAAAATTATTTTTTGAATAATTTACTATAGAAAAGGCAATCCCTGGCGTAATTAAAATTTGCGACAGTATAAAATTATTTTTTGAATAATTTACTATAGAAAAGGCAATCCCTGGCGTAATTAAAATTTGCGACAGTAAAAAATTATTTTTTGAATAATTTACTATAGAAAAGGCAATCCCTGGCGTAATTAAAATTTGCGACAGTAAAAAATTCTTTTTTGAAAAGTTTACTATAGAAAAGGCAAACCCTGGCGCAATTAAAATTTGCGACAGTAGAAAATTATTTTTTAAATAATTTACTATAGAAAAGGCAATCCCTGGCGCAATTAAAATTTGCGACAGTTGAAAATTATTTTTTGAATAATTTACTATAGAAAAATCTATCCCTGGCGTAATTAAAATTTGCGACAGTAGAAAATTAATTTGTGAAAAATTTACCTGGCGAAATTGAAATTTGCGAGAGTAAAAAATTATTTTTTGAATAATTTACTATAGAAAAGGCAATCCCTGGGATATTTAAAATTTGCGACAGTAAAAAATTATTTTTTGAATAATTTACTATAGAAAAGGCAATCCCTGGCGTAATTAAAATTTGCGACAGTAAAAAATTATTTTTTGAATAATTTACTATAGAAAAGGCAATCCCTGGCGTAATTAAATATTGCGACAGTAGAAAATTATTTTTTGAAAAGTTTACTATGGAAAAGGCAATCCCTGGCGTAATTAAAATTTGCGACAGTAAAAAATAATTTTTTGAATAATTTACTATAGAAAAGGCAATCCCTGGCGTAATTAAAATTTGCGACAGTAAAAAATTATTTTTTGAATAATTTACTATAGAAAAGGCAATCCCTGGCGTAATTAAAATTTGCGACAGTAAAAAATTCTTTTTTGAAAAGGTTACTATAGAAAAGGCAAACCCTGGCGCAATTAAAATTTGCGACAGTAGAAAATTATTTTTTAAATAATTTACTATAGAAAAGGCAATCCCTGGCGCAATTAAAATTTGCGACAGTTGAAAATTATTTTTTGAATAATTTACTATAGAAAAATCTATCCCTGGCGTAATTAAAATTTGCGACAGTAGAAAATTAATTTGTGAAAAATTTACCTGGCGAAATTGAAATTTGCGAGAGTAAAAAATTATTTTTTGAATAATTTACTATAGAAAAGGCAATCCCTGGGATATTTAAAATTTGCGACAGTAAAAAATTATTTTTTGAATAATTTACTATAGAAAAGGCAATCCCTGGCGTAATTAAAATTTGCGACAGTAAAAAATTATTTTTTGAATAATTTACTATAGAAAAGGCAATCCCTGGCGTAATTAAATATTGCGACAGTAGAAAATTATTTTTTGAAAAGTTTACTATGGAAAAGGCAATCCCTGGCGTAATTAAAATTTGCGACAGTAAAAAATAATTTTTTGAATAATTTACTATAGAAAAGGCAATCCCTGGCGTATTTAAAATTTGCGACAGTAAAAAATTATTTTTTGAATAATTTACTATAGAAAAGGCAATCCCTGGCTTAATTAAAATTTGCGACAGTAGAAAATTATTTTTTGAATAATTTACTATAGAAAAGGCAATCCCTGGCGTAATTAAAATTTGCGACAGTAGAAAATTATTTTTTGAATAATTTACTATAGAAAAGGCAATCCCTGGCGTAATGACAATTTGCGACAGTAGAAAATTAATTTTTGAATAATTTACTATAGAAAAGGCAATCCCTGGCGTAATTAAAATTTGCGACAGTAGAAAATTATTTTTTGAATAATTTACTATAGAAAAGGCAATCCCTGGCGTAATGACAATTTGCGACAGTAGAAAATTAATTTTTGAAAAATTTACTATAGAAAAGGCAATCCCTGGCGTAATTAAAATTTGCGACAGTAAAAAATTATTTTTTGAAAAGTTTACTATAGAAAAGGCAATCGCAGGCGCAATTAAAATTTGCGACTGTAGAAAATTATTTTTTGAATAATTTTTTATAGAAAAGGCAATCCCTGGCGTAATTAAAATTTGCGACAGTAGAAAATTATTTTTTGAAAAGTTTACTATAGAAAAGGCAATCCCTGGCGTAATTAAAATTTGCGACACTAAAAAATTATTTTTTGAATAATTTACTATAGAAAAGGCAATCCCTGGCGCAATTAAAATTTGCAACAGTAGAAAATTATTTTGTGAATAATTTACTATAGAAAAGGCAATCCCTGGCGTAATTAAAATTTGCGACAGTAAAAAATTATTTTTTGAATAATTTACTATAGAAAAGGCAATCCCTGGCGTAATTAAAATTTGCGACAATAGAAAAGTATTTTTTGAATAATTTACTATAGAAAAGGCAATCCCTGGCGTAATTAAAATTTGCGACAGTAGAAAATTATTTTTTGAATAATTTACTATAGAAAAGGCAATCCCTGGCGTAATTAAAATTTGCGACAGTAAAAAATTATTTTTTGAATAATTTACTATAGCAAAGGCAATCCCTGGCGCAATTAAAATTTGCAACAGTTGAAAATTATTTTTTGAATAATTTACTATAGAAAAGGCAATCCCTGGCGTAATTAAAATTTGCGACAGTAAAAAATTATTTTTTGAATAATTTACTATAGAAAAGGAAATCCCTGGCGTAATTAAAATTTGCGACAGTAAAAAATTATTTTTTGAATAATTTACTATAGAAAAGGCAATCCCTGGGATATTTAAAATTTGCGACAGCAAAAAATTATTTTTTGAATAATTTACTATAGAAAAGGCAATCCCTGGCGTAATTAAAATTTGCGACAGTAAAAAATTATTTTTTGAATAATTTACTATAGAAAAGGCAATCCCCGGCGTAATTAAAATTTGCGACAGTAGAAAATTATTTTTTGAAATGTTTACTATAGAAAAGGCAATCCCTGGCGTAATTAAAATTTGCGACAGTAAAAAATTATTTTTTGAAAAGTTTACTATAGAAAAGGCAATCCCTGGCGCAATTAAAATTTGCGACAGTAGAAAATTATTTTTTGAATAATTTACTATAGAAAAGGCAATCTCTGGTGTAATTAAAATTTGCGACAGTAAAAAATTATTTTTTGAATAATTTACTATAGAAAAGGCAATCCCTGGCGTAATTAAAATTTGCGACAGTAAAAAATTATTTTTTGAATAATTTACTATAGAAAAGGCAATCCCTGGCGCAATTAAAATTTGCGACAGTAGAAAATTATTTTTTGAATAATCTAGTATAGAAAAGGTAATCCCTGGCGTATTTAAAATTTACGACAGTATAAAATTATTTTTTGAATAATTTACTATAGAAAAGGCAATCCCTGGCGTAATTAAAATTTGCGAGAGTAAAAAATTATTTTTTGAATAATTTACTATAGAAAAGGCAATCCCTGGCGTAATTACAATTTGCGACAGTAGAAAATTATTTTTTGAATAATTTACTATAGAAAAGGCAATCCCTGGCGTATTTAAAATTTGCGACAGTATAAAATTATTTTTTGAAAAGTTTACTATAGAAAAGGCAATCCCTGGCGTAATTAAAATTTGCGACAGTAAACAATTATTTTTTGAATAATTTACTATAGAAAGGGCAATCCCTGGCGTATTTAAAATTTGCGACAGTATAAAATTATTTTTTGAATAATTTACTATAGAAAAGGCAATCCCTGGCGCAATTAAAACTTGCGATAGTAAAAAATTATTTTTTGAATAATTTACTATAGAAAAGGCAATCCCTGGCGTATTTAAAATTTGCGACAGTATAAAATTATTTTTTGAAAAATTTACTATAGAATAGGCAATCCCTGGCGTAATTAAAATTTGCGACAGTATAAAATTATTTTTTGAATAATTTACTATAGAAAAGGCAATCCCTGGCGCAATCAAAATTTGCGACAGTAAAAAATTATTTTTTTGAATAATTTACTATAGAAAAGGCAATACCTGGCGTAATTAAAATTTGCGACAGTAAAAAATTATTTTTTGAATAACTTACTATAGAAAAGGCAATCCCTGGCGTAATTAAAATTTGCGACAGTATAAAATTATTTTTTGAATAATTTACTATAGAAAAGGCAATCTCTGGCGTAATTAAAATTTGCGACAGTAGAAAATTATTTTTTGAATAATTTACTATAGAAAAGGCAATCCCTGGCGTAATTAAAATTTGCGACAGTAGAAAATTATTTTTTGAATAATTTACTATAGAAAAGGCAATCCCTGGCGTAATTAAAATTTGTGACAGTATAAAATTATTTTTTGAATAATTTACTATAGAAAAGGCAATCCCTGGCGTAATTAAAATTTGCGACAGTAGAAAATTATTTTTTGAAAAGTTTACTATAGAAAATTAAATCCCTGGCGCAATTAAAATTTCCAACAGTTGAAAATTATTTTTTGAATAATTTACTATAGAAAAGGCAATCCTTGGGATATTTAAAATTTGCGACAGTAAAAAATTATTTTTTGAATAATTTACTATAGAAAAGGCAATCCCTGGCGCAATTAAAATTTGCGACAGTAGAAAATTATTTTTTGAATAATTTACTATAGAAAAGGCAATCCCTGGAGTATTTAAAATTTGCGACAGTATAAAATTATTTTTTGAAAAATTTACTATAGAAAAGGCAATCCCTGGCGTGATTAAAATTTGCGAAAGTAAAAAATTTTTTTTTGAATAATTTACTATAGAAAAGGCAATCCCTGGCGTAATTAAAATTTGCGACAGTAGTAAATTATTTTTTGAAAAATTTACTATAGAAAAGGCAATCCCTGGCGTAATTAAAATTTGCGACAGTAGAAAATTATTTTTTGAATAATTTACTATAGAAAAGGCAATCCCTGGCGTAATTAAAATTTGCGACAGTAGAAAATTATTTTTTGAAAAGTTTACTATAGAAAAGGCAATCCCTGGCGCAATTAAAATTTGCAACAGTTGAAAATTATTTTTTGAATAATTTACTATAGAAAAGGCAATCCCTGGGATATTTAAAATTTGCGACAGTAGAAAATTATTTTTTGAATAATTTACTATAGAAAAGGCTATCCCTGGCGCAATTAAAATTTGCGACAGTTGAAAATTATTTTTTGAATAATTTACTATAGAAAAGGCAATCCCTGGCGTAATTAAAATTTGCGACAATAGAAAATTAATTTGTGAAAAATTTACCTGGCGTAATTAAAATTTGCGACAGTAAAAAAATATTTTTTGAATAATTTACTATAGAAAAGGCAATCCCTGGGATATTTAAAATTTGCGACAGTAGAAAATTATTTTTTGAAAAATTTACTATAGAAAAGGCAATCCCTGGCGCAATTAAAATTTGCGACAGTAAAAAATTATTTTTTGAAAAGTTTACTATAGGAAAGGCAATCCCTGGCGCAATTAAAATTTGCGACAGTAGAAAATTATTTTTTGAATAATTTACTATAGAAAAGGCAATCCCTGGCGTAATTAAAATTTGCGACAGTAAAAAATTATTTTTTGAATAATTTACTATAGAAAAGGCAATCCCTGGCGTATTTAAAATTTGCGACAGTATAAAATTATTTTTTGAAAAATTTACTATAGAAAAGGCAATCCCTGGCGTAATTAAAATTTGCGACAGTAAAAAACTATTTTTTGAAAAGTTTACTATAGAAAAGGCAATCCCTGGCGCAATTAAAATTTGCAACAGTTGAAAATTATTTTTTGAATAATTTACTATAGAAAAGGCAATCCCTGGGATATTTAAAATTTGCGACAGTAGAAAATTATTTTTTGAATAATTTACTATAGAAAAGGCAATCCCTGGCGCAATTAAAATTTGCGACAGTTGAAAATTATTTTTTGAATAATTTACTATAGAAAAGGCAATCCCTGGCGTATTTAAAATTTGCGACAGTATAAAATTATTTTTTGAATAATTTACTATAGAAAAGGCAATCCCTGGCGCAATTAAAACTTGCGATAGTAAAAAATTATTTTTTGAATAATTTACAATAAAAAAGGCAATCCCTGGCGTATTTAAAATTTGCGACAGTATAAAATTATTTTTTGAAAAATTTACTATAGAAAAGGCAATCCCTGGCGTAATTAAAATTTGCGACAGTAAAAAATTATTTTTTGAAAAGTTTACTATAGAAAAGGCAATCGCAGGCGCAATTAAAATTTGCGACTGTAGAAAATTATTTTTTGAATAATTTTTTATAGAAAAGGCAATCCCTGGCGTAATTAAAATTTGCGACAGTAGAAAATTATTTTTTGAAAAGTTTACTATAGAAAAGGCAATCCCTGGCGTAATTAAAATTTGCGACACTAAAAAATTATTTTTTGAATAATTTACTATAGAAAAGGCAATCCCTGGCGCAATTAAAATTTGCAACAGTAGAAAATTATTTTGTGAATAATTTACTATAGAAAAGGCAATCCCTGGCGTAATTAAAATTTGCGACAGTAAAAAATTATTTTTTGAATAATTTACTATAGAAAAGGCAATCCCTGGCGTAATTAAAATTTGCGACAATAGAAAAGTATTTTTTGAATAATTTACTATAGAAAAGGCAATCCCTGGCGTAATTAAAATTTGCGACAGTAGAAAATTATTTTTTGAATAATTTACTATAGAAAAGGCAATCCCTGGCGTAATTAAAATTTGCGACAGTAAAAAATTATTTTTTGAATAATTTACTATAGCAAAGGCAATCCCTGGCGCAATTAAAATTTGCAACAGTTGAAAATTATTTTTTGAATAATTTACTATAGAAAAGGCAATCCCTGGCGTAATTAAAATTTGCGACAGTAAAAAATTATTTTTTGAATAATTTACTATAGAAAAGGAAATCCCTGGCGTAATTAAAATTTGCGACAGTAAAAAATTATTTTTTGAATAATTTACTATAGAAAAGGCAATCCCTGGGATATTTAAAATTTGCGACAGCAAAAAATTATTTTTTGAATAATTTACTATAGAAAAGGCAATCCCTGGCGTAATTAAAATTTGCGACAGTAAAAAATTATTTTTTGAATAATTTACTATAGAAAAGGCAATCCCCGGCGTAATTAAAATTTGCGACAGTAGAAAATTATTTTTTGAAAAGTTTACTATAGAAAAGGCAATCCCTGGCGTAATTAAAATTTGCGACAGTAAAAAATTATTTTTTGAAAAGTTTACTATAGAAAAGGCAATCCCTGGCGCAATTAAAATTTGCGACAGTAGAAAATTATTTTTTGAATAATTTACTATAGAAAAGGCAATCTCTGGTGTAATTAAAATTTGCGACAGTAAAAAATTATTTTTTGAATAATTTACTATAGAAAAGGCAATCCCTGGCGTAATTAAAATTTGCGACAGTAAAAAATTATTTTTTGAATAATTTACTATAGGAAAGGCAATCCCTGGGGCAATTAAAATTTGCAACAGTAGAAAATTATTTTTTGAATAATTTACTATAGAAAAGGCAATCCCTGGCGTAATTAAAATTTGGGACAGTAGAAAATTATTTTTTGAAAAATTTACTATAGAAAAGGCAATCCCTGGCGTAATTAAAATTTGCGACAGTAAAAAATTATTTTTTGAATAATTTACTATAGAAAAGGCAATCCCTGGCGTAATTACAATTTGCGACAGTAGAAAATTAATTTTTGAATAATTTACTATAGAAAAGGCAATCCCTGGCTTATTTAAAATTTGCGACAGTATAAAATTATTTTTTGAATAATTTACTATAGAAAAGGCAATCCCTGGCGTAATTAAAATTTGCGACAGTAAAAAATTATTTTTTGAATAATTTACTATAGAAAAGGCAATCCCTGGCGCAATTAAAATTTGCGACAATAGAAAATTAATTTGTGAAAAATTTACCTGGCTTAATTAAAATTTGCGACAGTAAAAAAATATTTTTTGAATAATTTACTATAGAAAAGGCAATCCCTGGGATATTTAAAATTTGCGACAGTAGAAAATTATTTTTTGAAAAATTTACTATAGAAAAGGCAATCCCTGGCGCAATTAAAATTTGCGACAGTAAAAAATTATTTTTGAAAAGTTTACTATAGGAAAGGCAATCCCTGGCAACTTAAAATTTGCGACAGTATAAAATTAATTTTGCAAAATTTACTATAGAAAAGGCAATTCCCCTGCGTAATTAAAATTTGCGACAGTAAAAAACTATTTTTGAAAAGTTTACTATAGAAAAGGCAATCCCTGGCGCAATTAAAATTTGAACAGTTGAAAATTATTTTTTGAATAATTTACTATAGAAAAGGCAATCCCTGGGATATTTAAAATTTGCGACAGTAGAAAATTATTTTTTGAATAATTTACTATAGAAAAGGCAATCCCTGGCGCAATTAAAATTTGCGACAGTTGAAAATTATTTTTTGAATAATTTACTATAGAAAAGGCAATCCCTGGCGTATTTAAAATTTGCGACAGTATAAAATTATTTTTTGAATAATTTACTATAGAAAAGGCAATCCCTGGCGCAATTAAAACTTGCGATAGTAAAAAATTATTTTTTGAATAATTTACTATAGAAAAGGCAATCCCTGGCGTATTTAAAATTTGCGACAGTATAAAATTATTTTTTGAAAAATTTACTATAGAAAAGGCAATCCCTGGCGTAATTAAAATTTGCGACAGTATAAAATTATTTTTTGAATAATTTACTATAGAAAAGGCAATCCCTGGCGCAATCAAAATTTGCGACAGTAAAAAATTATTTTTTTGAATAATTTACTATAGAAAAGGCAATACCTGGCGTAATTAAAACTTGCGACAGTAAAAAATTATTTTTTGAATAATTTACTATAGAAAAGGCAATCCCTGGCGTAATTAAAATTTGCGACAGTATAAAATTATTTTTTGAATAATTTACTATAGAAAAGGCAATCTCTGGCGTAATTAAAATTTGCGACAGTAGAAAATTATTTTTTGAATAATTTACTATAGAAAAGGCAATCCCTGGCGTAATTAAAATTTGCGACAGTAGAAAATTATTTTTTGAATAATTTACTATAGAAGAGGCAATCCCTGGCGTAATTAAAATTTGTGACAGTATAAAATTATTTTTTGAATAATTTACTATATAAAAGGCAATCCCTGGCGTAATTAAAATTTGCGACAGTAGAAAATTATTTTTTGAAAAGTTTACTATAGAAAAGGAAATCCCTGGCGCAATTAAAATTTGCAACAGTTGAAAATTATTTTTTGAATAATTTACTATAGAAAAGGCAATCCTTGGGATATTTAAAATTTGCGACAGTAAAAAATTATTTTTTGAATAATTTACTATAGAAAAGGCAATCCCTGGCGCAATTAAAATTTGCGACAGTAGAAAATTATTTTTTGAATAATTTACTATCGAAAAGGCAATCCCTGGCGTATTTAAAATTTGCGACAGTATAAAATTTTTTTTTGAAAAATTTACTATAGAAAAGGCAATCCCTGGCGTAATTAAAATTTGCGACAGTAAAAAATTATTTTTTGAATAATTTACTATAGAAAAGGCAATCCCTGGCGTAATTAAAATTTGCGACAGTAGAAAATTATTTTTTGAAAAATTTACTATAGAAAAGGCAATCCCTGGCGTAATTAAAATTTGCGACAGTAGAAAATTATTTTTTGAATAATTTACTATAGAAAAGGCAATCCCTGGCGTAATTAAAATTTGCGACAGTAGAAAATTATTTTTTGAAAAGTTTACTATAGAAAAGGCAATCCCTGGCGCAATTAAAATTTGCAACAGTTGAAAATTATTTTTTGAATAATTTACTATAGAAAAGGCAATCCCTGGGATATTTAAAATTTGCGACAGTAGAAAATTATTTTTTGAATAATTTACTATAGAAAAGGCAATCCCTGGCGCAATTAAAATTTGCGACAGTTGAAAATTATTTTTTGAATAATTTACTATAGAAAAGGCAATCCCTGGCGTAATTAAAATTTGCGACAATAGAAAATTAATTTGTGAAAAATTTACCTGGCGTAATTAAAATTTGCGACAGTAAAAAAATATTTTTTGAATAATTTACTATAGAAAAGGCAATCCCTGGGATATTTAAAATTTGCGACAGTAGAAAATAATTTTTTGAAAAATTTACTATAGAAAAGGCAATCCCTGGCGCAATTAAAATTTGCGACAGTAAAAAATTATTTTTTGAATAATTTACTATAGAAAAGGCAATCCCTGGCGCAATTAAAATTTGCGACAGTAGAAAATTATTTTTTGAATAATTTACTATAGAAAAGGCAATCCCTGGCGTAATTAAAATTTGCGACAGTAGAAAATTATTTTTTGAATAATTTACTATAGAAAAGGCAATCCCTGGCGCAATTAAAATTTGCGACAGTAAAAAATTATTTTTTGAATAATTTACTATAGAAAAGGCAATCCCTGGCGTATTTAAAATTTGCGACAGTACAAAATTGTTTTTTGAATAATTTACTATAGAAAAGGCAATCCCTGGCGTAATTAAAATTTGCGACAGTAAAAAATTATTTTTTGAATAATTTACTATATTAAAGGCAATCCCTGGCGCAATTACAATTTGCGACAGTTGAAAATTATTTTTTGAATAATTTACTATAGAAAAGGCAATCCCTGGCGCAATTAAAATTTGCGACAGTAAAAAATTATTTTTTGCAAAATTTACTATAGAAAAGGCAATCCCTGGGATATTTAAAATTTGCGACAGTAAAAAATTATTTTTTGAATAATTTACTATAGAAAAGGCAATCCCTGGCGGATTTGAAATTTGCTACAGTAAAAAATTATTTTTTGAATAATTTACTATAGAAAAGGCAATCCCTGGCGTAATTAAAATTTGCGACAGTAAAAAATTATTTTTTGAATAAATTACTATAGAAAAGGCATTCGCTGGCGTAATTAAAATTTGCGACAGTAAAAAATTATTTTTTGAATAATTTACTATAGAAAAGGCAATCCCTGGCGTAATTAAAATTTGCGACAGTAAAAAATTATTTTTTGAATAATTTACTATAGAAAAGGCAATCCCTGGAGTAATTAAAATTTGCGACAGTAGAAAATTATTTTTTGAAATGTTTACTATAGAAAAGGTAATCCCTGGCGCAATTAAAATTTGCGACAGTAAAAAATTATTTTTTGAATAATTTACTATAGAAAAGGCAATCCCTGGCGCAATTAAAATTTGCGACAGTAAAAAATTATTTTTTGCAAATTTTACTGTAGAAAAGGCAATACCTGGCGCAATTAAAACTTGCGATAGTAAAAAATTATTTTTTGAATAATTTACTATAGAAAAGGCAATCCCTGGCGTTTTTAAAATTTGTGAGAGTATAAAATTATTTTTTGAATAATTTACTATAGAAAAGGCAATCCCTGGCGCAATTAAAATTTGCGACAGTAGAAAATTATATTTTGAAAAGTTTACTATAGAAAAGGCAATCCCTGGCGCAATTAAAATTTGCGACAGTAGAAAATTATTTGTTGAATAATTTACTATAGAAAAGGCAATCCCTGGCGTAATTAAAATTTGCGACAGTAGACAATTATTTTTTGAAAAATTTACTATATAAAAGGCAATCCCTGGCGTAATTAAAATTTGCGACAGTTGAAAATTATTTTTTGAATAATTTACTATAGAAAAGGCAATCCCTGGCGTAATTAAAATTTGCGACAGTAAAAAATTATTTTTTGAATAATTTACTATAGAAAAGGCAATCCCTGGCGTAATTACAATTTGCGACAGTAGAAAATTATTTTTTGAATAATTTACTATAGAAAAGGCAATCCCTGGCGTATTTAAAATTTGCGACAGTATAAAATTATTTTTTGAAAAATTTACTATAGCAAAGGCAATCCCTGGCGTAATTAAAATTTGCGACAGTAAAAAATTATTTTTTGAATAATTTACTATAGAAAAGGCAATCCCTGGCGTATTTAAAATTTGCGACAGTATAAAATTATTTTTTGAATAATTTACTATAGAAAAGGCAATCCCTGGCGCAATTAAAATTTGCGACAGTAGAAAACTATTTTTTGAAAAGTTTACTATAGAAAAGGCAATCCCTGGCGTAATTACAATTTGCGACAGTAAAAAATTATTTTTTGAATAATTTACTATAGAAAAGGCAATCCCTGGCGTAATTAAAATTTGCGACAGTAGAAAATTATTTTTTGAATAATTTACTATAGAAAAGGCAATCCCTGGCGTATTTAAAATTTGCGACAGTATAAAATAATTTTTTGAAAAATTTACTATAGAAAAGGCAATCCCTGGCGTAATTAAAATTTGCGACAGTAAAAAATTATTTTTTGAATAATTTACTATAGAAAAGGCAATCCCTGGCGTAATTAAAATTTGCGACAGTAGAAAATTATTTTTTGAATAATTTACTATAGAAAAGGCAATCCCTGGCGTATTTAAAATTTGCGACAGTATAAAATTATTTTTTGAATAATTTACTATAGAAAAGGCAATCCCTGGCGTAATTAAAATTTGCGACAGTAAAAAATTATTTTTTGAATAATTTACTATAGAAAAGGCAATCCCTGGCGTAATTAAAATTTGCGACAGTAGAAAATTATTTTTTGAATAATTTACTATAGAAAAGGCAATCCCTGGCGTAATTAAAATTTGCGACAGTAAAAAATTATTTTTTGAATAATTTACTATAGAAAAGGCAATCCCTGGCGTAATTAAAATTTGCGACAGTAGAAAATTATTTTTTGAATAATTTACTATAGAAAAGGCAATCCCTGGCGTAATTAAAATTTGCGACAGTAAAAAATTATTTTTTGTATAATTTACTATAGAAAAGGCTATCCCTGGCGTAATTAAAATTTGCAACAGTAAAAAATTATTTTTTGAATAATTTACTATAGAAAAGGCAATCCCTGGCGTAATTAAAATTTGCGCCAGTAAAAAATTATTTTTTGCAAAATTTACTGTAGAAAAGGCAATCCCTGGCGTATTTAAAATTTGCGATAGTAAAAAATTATTTTTTGAATAATTTACTATAGAAAACGCAATCCCTGGCGCAATTAAAATTTGCGACAGTAAAAATTATTTTTTGAATAATTTACTATAGAAAAGGCAATCCCTGGCGCAATTGAAATTTGCGACAGTAAAAAATTATTTTTTGCAAAATTTACTGTAGAAAAGGCAATCCCTGGCGCAATTAAAATTTGCGATAGTAAAAAATTATTTTTTGAATAATTTACTATAGAAAAGGCAATCCCTGGCGGATTTGAAATTTGCGACAGTAGAAAATTATTTTTTGAATAATTTACTATAGAAAAGGCAATCCCTGGCGCAATTAAAATTTGCGACAGTAAAAAATTATTTTTTGAATAATTTACTATAGAAAAGGCAATCCCTGGCGTAATTAAAATTTGCGAGAGTAAAAAATTATTTTTTGAATAATTTACTATAGAAAAGGCAATCCCTGGCGTAATTACAATTTGCGACAGTAGAAAATTAATTTGTGAAAAATTTACCTGGCGAAATTGAAATTTGCGAGAGTAAAAAATTATTTTTTGAATATTTTACTATAGAAAAGGCAATCCCTGGCGTAATTAAAATTTGCGACAGTAGAAAATTATTTTTTGAATAATTTACTATAGAAAAGGCAATCCCTGGCGTAATTAAAATTTGCGACAGTAGAAATTTATTTTTTGAAAAGTTTACTATAGAAAAGGCAATCCCTGGCGCAATTAAAATTTGCGACAGTAGAAAATTATTTTTTAATAATTTACTATAGAAAAGGCAATCCCTAGCGTAATTAAAATTTGCGACAGTAGAAAATTATTTTTTGAATAATTTACTATAGAAAAGCCAATCCCTGGCGTATTTAAAATTTGCGACAGTATAAAATTATTTTTTGAATAATTTACTATAGAAAAGGCAATCCCTGGCGCAATTAAAATTCGCGACAGTAGAAAATTATTTTTTGAATAATTTACTATAGAAAAGGCAATCCCTGGCGCAATTAAAACTTTCGATAGTAAAAAATTATTTTTTGAATAATTTACTATAGAAAAGGCAATCCCTGGCGTAATTAAAATTTGCGACAGTAGAAAATTATTTTTTGAATAATTTACTATAGAAAAGGCAATCCCTGGCGTAATTAAAATTTGCGACAGTAGAAAATTATTTTTTGAATAATTTACTATAGAAAAGGCAATCCCTGGCGCAATTAAAATTTGCAACAGTAGAAAATTATTTTTTGAATAATTTACTATAGAAAAGGCGATCCCTGGCGTATTTAAAATTTGCGATAGTAAAAAATTATTTTTTGAATAATTTACTATAGAAAAGGCAATCCCTGGCGTAATTAAAATTTGCGACAGTAAAAAATTATTTTTTGAATAATTTACTATAGAAAAGGCAATCCCTGGCGCAATTAAAATTTGCGAAAGTAGAAAATTATTTTTTGAATAATTTACTATAGAAAAGGCAATCCCTGGCGCAATTAAAATTTGCGACAGTAGAAAATTATTTTTTGAATAATTTACTATAGAAAAGGCAATCCCTGGCGTAATTGAAATTTGCGAGAGTAAAAAATTATTTTTTGAATAATTTACTATAGAAAAGGCAATCCCTGGCGAAACTAAAATTTGCAACAGTAGAAAATTATTTTTTGAATAATTTACTATAGAAAAGGCAATACCTGGCGTATTTAAAATTTGCGACAGTATAAAATTATTTTTTGAATAATTTACTATAGAAAAGGCAATCCCTGGCGTAATTAAAATTTGCGAAAGTAGAAAATTATTTTTTGAATAATTTACTATAGAAAAGGCAATCCCTGGCGCAATTAAAATTTGCAACAGTAGAAAATTATTTTTTGAATAATTTACTATAGAAAAGGCAATCCCTGGCGTAATTAAAATTTGCGAGAGTAAAAAATTATTTTTTGAATAATTTACTATAGAAAAGGCAATCCCTGGCGTAATTACAATTTGCGACAGCAGAAAATTAATTTGTGAAAAATTTACCTGGCGAAATTGAAATTTGCGAGAGTAAAAATTATTTTTTGAATAATTTACTATAGAAAGGCAATCCCTGGCGTAATTAAAATTTGCGACAGTAGAAAATTATTTTTTGAATAATTTACTATAGAAAAGGCAATCCCTGCGTAATTAAAATTTGCGACAGTAGAAAATTATTTTTTGAAAAGTTTACTATAGAAAAGGCAATCCCTGGCGCAATTAAAATTTGCGACAGTAGAAAATTATTTTTTAATAATTTACTATAGAAAAGGCAATCCCTAGCGTAATTAAAATTTGCGACAGTAGAAAATTATTTTTTGAATAATTTACTATAGAAAAAGCCAATCCCTGGCGTATTTAAAATTTGCGACAGTATAAAATTATTTTTGAATAATTTACTATAGAAAAGGCAATCCCTGGCGCAATTAAAATTCGCGACAGTAGAAAATTATTTTTTGAATAATTTACTATAGAAAAGGCAATCCCTGGCGCAATTAAAACTTTAGATAGTAAAAAATTATTTTTTGAATAATTTACTATAGAAAAGGCAATCCCTGGCGAAATTAAAATTTGCAACAGTAGAAAATTATTTTTTGAATAATTTACTATAGAAAAGGCAATACCTGGCGTATTTAAAATTTGCGACAGTATAAAATTATTTTTTGAATAATTTACTATAGAAAAGGCAATCCCTGGCGCAATTAAAATTTGCGACAGTAAAAAATTATTTTTTGAATAATTTACTATAGAAAAGGCAATCCCTGGCGTAATTAAAATTTGCGACAGTAAAAAATTATTTTTTGAATAATTTACTATAGAAAAGGCAATCCCTGGCGCAATTAAAATTTGCAACAGTGGAAAATTATTTTTTGAATAATTTACTATAGAAAAGGCAATCCCTGGCGTAATTAAAATTTGCGACAGTAAAAAATTATTTTTTGAATAATTTACTATAGAAAAGGCAATCCCTGGCGTAATTAAAATTTGCGACAGTAAAAAATTATTTTTTGAATAATTTACTATAGAAAAGGCAATCCCTGGCGCAATTAAAATTTGCAACAGTAGAAATTATTTTTTGAATAATTTACTATAGAAAAGGCAATCCCTGGCGTATTTAAAATTTGCGAGAGTATAAAATTATTTTTTGAATAATTTACTATAGAAAAGGCAATCCCTGGCGCAATTAAAATTTGCAACAGTAGAAAATTATTTTTTGAATAATTTACTATAGAAAAGGCAATCCCTGGCGTAATTAAAATTTGCGACAGTAGAAAATTATTTTTTGAATAATTTACTATAGAAAAATCAATCCCTGGCCTAATTAAAATTTGCGTCAGTAGAAAATTATTTTTTGAAAAGTTTACTATAGAAAAGTCAATCCCTGGCGCAATTAAAATTTGCGACAGTAGAAAATTATTTTTTGAATAATTTACTATAGAAAAGGCAATCCCTGGCGTAATTAAAACTTGCGATAGTAAAAAATTATTTTTTGGATAATTTACTATAGAAAAGGCAATCCCTGGCGTAATTAAAATTTGCGACAGTAGAAAATTATTTTTTGAATAATTTACTATAGAAAAGGCAATCCCTGGCGTATTTAAAATTTGCGACAGTATAAAATTATTTTTTGAGTAATTTACTATAGAAATGGCAATCCCTGGCGCAATTAAAATTTGCAACAGTAGAAAATTATTTTTTGAATAATTTACTATAGAAAAGGCAATCCCTGGCGTATTTAAAATTTGCGATAGTAAAAAATTATTTTTTGAATAATTTACTATAGAAAAGGCAATCCCTGGCGTAATTAAAGTTTGCGACAGTAGAAAATTATTTTTTGAATAATTTACTATAGAAAAGGCAATCCCTAGCGCAATTAAAATTTTCAACAGTAGAAAATTATTTTTTGAATAATTTACTATAGAAAAGGCAATCCCTGGCGTATTTAAAATTTGCGACAGTATAAAATTATTTTTTGAATAATTTAATATAGAAAAGGCAATCCCTGGGATATTTAAAATTTGCGACAGTTGAAAATTATTTTTTGAATAATTTACTATAGAAAAGGCAATCCCTGGCGTAATTAAAATTTGCGACAGTAGAAAACTATTTTTTGAAAAGTTTACTATAGAAAAGGCAATCCCTGGCGCAATTAAAATTTGCGACAGTAGAAAATTATTTTTTGAATAATTTACTATAGAAAAGGCAATCCCTGGCGTAATTAAAACTTGCGATAGTAAAAAATTATTTTTTGAATAATTTACTATAGAAAAGGCAATCCCTGGCGCACTTAAAATTTGCGACAGTAGAAAATTATTTTTTGAATAATTTACTATAAAAAGGCAATCCCTGGCGTATTTAAAATTTGCGACAGTATAAAATTATTTTTTGAATAATTTACTATAGAAAAGGCAATCCCTGGCGCAATTAAAATTTGCAACAGTAGATAATTATTTTTTAAATAATTTACTATAGAAAAGGCAATCCCTGGCGTATTTAAAATTTGCGATAGTAAAAAAATAATTTTTTGAATAATTTACTATAGAAAAGGCAATCCCGGGCGTAATTAAAATTTGCGATAGTAAAAAATTATTTTTTGAATAATTTACTATAGAAAAGGCAATCCCTGGCGTAATTAAAACTTGCGATAGTAAAAAATTATTTTTTGAAAAATTTACTATAGAAAAGGCAATCCCTGGCGTAATTGAAATTTGCGAGAGTAAAAAATTATTTTTTGAATAATTTACTATAGAAAAGGCAATCCCTGGCGCAATTAAAATTTGCGACAGTTGAAAATTATTTTTTGAATAATTTACTATAGAAAAGGCAATCCTTGGCGCAATTAAAATTTGCAACAGTAGAAAATTATTTTTTGAATAATTTACTATTGGAAAGGCAATCCCTGGCGTATTTAAAATTTGCGATAGTAAAAAATTATTTTTTGAATAATTTACTATAAAAAAGGTAATCCCTGGCGTAATTAAAATTTGCGACAGTAGAAAATTATTTTTTGAATAATTTACTATAGAAAAGGCAATCCCTGGCGCAATTAAAATTTTCAACAGTAGAAAATTATTTTTTGAATAATTTACTATAGAAAAGGCAATCCCTGGCGTATTTAAAATTTGCGACAGTATAAAATTATTTTTTGAATAATTTACTATAGAAAAGGCAATCCCTGGGATATTTAAAATTTGCGACATTTGAAAATTATTTTTTGAATAATTTACTATAGAAAAGGCAATCCCTGGCGTAATTAAAATTTGCGACAGTAGAAAACTATTTTTTGAAAAGTTTACTATTGAAAAGGCAATCCCTGGCGCAATTAAAATTTGCGACAGTAGAAAATTATTTTTTGAATAATTTACTATAGAAAAGGCAATCCCTGGCGTATTTAAAATTTGCGACAGTATAAAATTATTTTTGAATAATTTACTATAGAAAAGGCAATCCCTGGCGTAATTGCAATTTGCGACAGTAGAAAATTATTTTTTGAATAATTTACTATAGAAAAGGCAATCTGTGGCGTATTTAAAATTTGCGATAGTAAAACATTATTTTTTGAATAATTTACTATAGAAAAGTCAATCCCTGGCGTAATTAAAATTTGCCACAGTAAAAAATTATTTTTTGAATAATTTACTATAGAAAAGGCAATCCTGGCGCAATTAAAATTTGCGACAGTAGAAAATTATTTTTTGAATAATTTACTATAGAAAAGGCAATCCCTGGCGTAATTAAAATTTGCGACAGTAAAAAATTATTTTTTGAATAATTTACTATAGAAAAGGCAATCCCTGGCGTAATTAAAATTTGCGACAGTAAAAAATTATTTTTTGAATAATTTACTATAGAAAAGGCAATCCCTGGCGTAATTAAAATTTTGCAACAGTAGAAAATTATTTTTTGAATAATTTACTATAGAAAAGGCAATCCCTGGCGTAATTAAAATTGCGACAGTAAAAAATTATTTTTTGAATAATTTACTATAGAAAAGGCAATCCCTGG
>CAWVNZ010001400.1:0-28413 GCA_963930735.1 Dioctria linearis
ATAGTAAATTATTCAAAAATTCATTTTTTACTGTCTCAAATTTTAATTACACCAGGGATTGCCTTTTCTATAGTAAATTATTCAAAAAATAATTGTTTAGTGTCGCAAATTTTAATTACGCCAGGGATTGCCTTTTGTATAGTAAATTTTGCAAAAAATAATTTTTGACTGTCGCAAATTATAATTACGCCAGGGATTGCCTTTTCTATAGTAAATTATTCAAAAATTAATTTTATACTGTCTCAAATTTTAACTACGCCAGGGATTGCCTTTTCTATAGTAAATTTTGCAAAAAATAATTGTTTAGTGTCGCAAATTTTAATTACGCCAGGGATTGCCTTTTCTATAGTAAATTATTCAAAAATTCATTTTTTACTGTCGCAAATTTTAATTACGCCAGGGATTGCCTTTTGTATAGTAAATTTTGCAAAAATAATTGTTTAGTGTCGCAAATTTTAATTACGCCAGGGATTGCCTTTTCTATAGTAAATTATTCAAAAATTCATTTTTTACTGTTGCAAATTTTAACTACGCCAGGGATTGCCTTTTCTATAGTAAATTATTCAAAAATTCATTTTTTACTGTCGCAAATTATAATTACGCCAGGGATTGCCTTTTCTATAGTAAATTATACAAAAAATAATTTTATACTGTCTCAAATTATAATTACGCCAGGGATTGCCTTTTCTATAGTAAATAATTCAAAAAATAATTTTTTACTGTCTCAAATTTTAATTACGCCAGGGATTGCCTTTTCTATAGTACATTATTCAAAAATTCATTTTTTACTGTTGCAAATTTTAATTACGCCAGGGATTGCCTTTTCTATAGTAAATTATTCAAAAAATAATTTTTTTCTGTCGCAAATTTTAATTACGCCAGGGATTGCCTTTTCTATAGTAAATTATTCAAAAATTCATTTTTTACTGTCTCAAATTTTAATTACGCCAGGGATTGCCTTTTCTATAGTAAATTATTCAAAAAATAATTTTTTACTGTCGCAAATTTTAATTACGCCAGGGATTGCCTTTTCTATAGTAAATTATTCAAAAAATAATTTTTTACTGTTGCAAATTTTAAATACGCCAGGGATTGCCTTTTGTATAGTAAATTATTCAAAAATTCATTTTTTACTGTCTCAAATTTTAATTACGCCAGGGATTGCCTTTTCTATAGTAAATTATTCAAAAATGTATTTTTTACTGTCTCAAATTTTAATTACGCCAGGGATTGCCTTTTCTATAGTAAATTATTCAAAAAATAATTTTTTACTGTCTCAAATTTTAATTACGCCAGGGATTGCCTTTTCTATAGTAAATTATTCAAAAAATAATTTTATACTGTCTCAAATTTTAATTACGCCAGGGATTGCTTTTCTATAGTAAATTTTGCAAAAAATAATTGTTTAGTGTCGCAAATTTTAATTACGCCAGGGATTGCCTTTTCTATAGTAAATTATTCAAAAATTCATTTTTTACTGTCGCAAATTTTAACTACGCCAGGGATTGCCTTTTCTATAGTAAATTATTCAAAAAATAATTTTTTTCTGTCGCAAATTTTAACTACGCCAGGGATTGCCTTTTCTATAGTAAATTATTCAAAAAATAATTTTTTGCTGTCTCAAATTTTAATTACGCCAGGGATTGCGTTTTGTATAGTAAATTTTGCAAAAATAATTTTATACTGTCGCAAATTATAATTACGCCAGGGATTGCCTTTTCTATAGTAAATTATTCAAAAAATAATTTTTTACTGTTGCAAATTTTAAATACGCCAGGGATTGCCTTTTGTATAGTAAATTATTCAAAAATTCATTTTTTACTGTCTCAAATTTTAATTACGCCAGGGATTGCCTTTTCTATAGTAAATTATTCAAAAATTCATTTTTTACTGTCTCAAATTTTAATTACGCCAGGCATTGCCTTTTCTATAGTAAATTATTCAAAAATTCATTTTTTACTGTCTCAAATTTTAATTACGCCAGGGATTGCCTTTTGTATAGTAAATTATTCAAAAATTCATTTTTTACTGTCTCAAATTTTAATTATGCCAGGGATTGCTTTTCTATAGTAAATTTTGCAAAAAATAATTGATTAGTGTCGCAAATTTTAATTACGCCAGGGATTGCCTTTTCTATAGTAAATTATTCAATAATTCATTTTTTACTGTCGCAAATTATAATTACGCCAGGGATTGCCTTTTCTATAGTAAATTATTCAAAAATTCATTTTTTACTGTTGCAAATTTTAATTACGCCAGGGATTGCCTTTTCTATAGTAAATTATTCAAAAATTCATTTTTTACTGTCGCAAATTATAATTACGCCAGGGATTGCCTTTTCTATAGTAAATTATTCAAAAATTCATTTTTTACTGTTGCAAATTTTAATTACGCCAGGGATTGCCTTTTCTATAGTAAATTATTCAAAAATTAATTTTATACTGTCTCAAATTTTAACTACGCCAGGGATTGCCTTTTCTATAGTAAATTTTGCAAAAAATAATTGTTTAGTGTCGCAAATTTTAATTACGCCAGGGATTGCCTTTTCTATAGTAAATTATTCAAAAATTCATTTTTTACTGTCGCAAATTTTAATTACGCCAGGGATTGCCTTTTGTATAGTAAATTTTGCAAAAAATAATTGTTTAGTGTCGCAAATTTTAATTACGCCAGGGATTGCCTTTTCTATAGTAAATTATTCAAAAATTCATTTTTTACTGTTGCAAATTTTAACTACGCCAGGGATTGCCTTTTCTATAGTAAATTATTCAAAAATTCATTTTTTACTGTCGCAAATTATAATTACGCCAGGGATTGCCTTTTCTATAGTAAATTATACAAAAAATAATTTTATACTGTCTCAAATTATAATTACGCCAGGGATTGCCTTTTCTATAGTAAATAATTCAAAAAATAATTTTTTACTGTCTCAAATTTTAATTACGCCAGGGATTGCCTTTTCTATAGTACATTATTCAAAAATTCATTTTTTACTGTTGCAAATTTTAATTACGCCAGGGATTGCCTTTTCTATAGTAAATTATTCAAAAAATAATTTTTTTCTGTCGCAAATTTTAATTACGCCAGGGATTGCCTTTTCTATAGTAAATTATTCAAAAATTCATTTTTTACTGTCTCAAATTTTAATTACGCCAGGGATTGCCTTTTCTATAGTAAATTATTCAAAAAATAATTTTTTACTGTCGCAAATTTTAATTACGCCAGGGATTGCCTTTTCTATAGTAAATTATTCAAAAAATAATTTTTTACTGTTGCAAATTTTAAATACGCCAGGGATTGCCTTTTGTATAGTAAATTATTCAAAAATTCATTTTTTACTGTCTCAAATTTTAATTACGCCAGGGATTGCCTTTTCTATAGTAAATTATTCAAAAATGTATTTTTTACTGTCTCAAATTTTAATTACGCCAGGGATTGCCTTTTCTATAGTAAATTATTCAAAAAATAATTTTTTACTGTCTCAAATTTTAATTACGCCAGGGATTGCCTTTTCTATAGTAAATTATTCAAAAAATAATTTTATACTGTCTCAAATTTTAATTACGCCAGGGATTGCTTTTCTATAGTAAATTTTGCAAAAAATAATTGTTTAGTGTCGCAAATTTTAATTACGCCAGGGATTGCCTTTTCTATAGTAAATTATTCAAAAATTCATTTTTTACTGTCGCAAATTTTAACTACGCCAGGGATTGCCTTTTCTATAGTAAATTATTCAAAAAATAATTTTTTTCTGTCGCAAATTTTAACTACGCCAGGGATTGCCTTTTCTATAGTAAATTATTCAAAAAATAATTTTTTGCTGTCTCAAATTTTAATTACGCCAGGGATTGCGTTTTGTATAGTAAATTTTGCAAAAATAATTTTATACTGTCGCAAATTATAATTACGCCAGGGATTGCCTTTTCTATAGTAAATTATTCAAAAAATAATTTTTTACTGTTGCAAATTTTAAATACGCCAGGGATTGCCTTTTGTATAGTAAATTATTCAAAAATTCATTTTTTACTGTCTCAAATTTTAATTACGCCAGGGATTGCCTTTTCTATAGTAAATTATTCAAAAATTCATTTTTTACTGTCTCAAATTTTAATTACGCCAGGCATTGCCTTTTCTATAGTAAATTATTCAAAAATTCATTTTTTACTGTCTCAAATTTTAATTACGCCAGGGATTGCCTTTTGTATAGTAAATTATTCAAAAATTCATTTTTTACTGTCTCAAATTTTAATTATGCCAGGGATTGCTTTTCTATAGTAAATTTTGCAAAAAATAATTGATTAGTGTCGCAAATTTTAATTACGCCAGGGATTGCCTTTTCTATAGTAAATTATTCAATAATTCATTTTTTACTGTCGCAAATTATAATTACGCCAGGGATTGCCTTTTCTATAGTAAATTATTCAAAAATTCATTTTTTACTGTTGCAAATTTTAATTACGCCAGGGATTGCCTTTTCTATAGTAAATTATTCAAAAATTCATTTTTTACTGTCGGAAATTTTAATTACGCCAGGGATTGCCTTTTCTATAGTAAATTATTCAAAAAATAATTTTTTTCTGTCACAAATTTTAATTACGCCAGGATTGCCTTTTCTATAGTAAATTATTCAAAAAATAATTTTTTTCTGTCACAAATTTTAATTACGCCAGGATTGCCTTTTCTATAGTAAATTATTCAAAAATTCATTTTTTACTGTCTCAAATTTTAATTACACCAGGGATTGCCTTTTCTATAGTAAATTATTCAAAAAATAATTGTTTAGTGTCGCAAATTTTAATTACGCCAGGGATTGCCTTTTGCATAGTAAATTTTGCAAAAAATAATTTTTGACTGTCGCAAATTATAATTACGCCAGGGATTGCCTTTTCTATAGTAAATTATTCAAAAATTAATTTTATACTGTCTCAAATTTTAATTACGCCAGGGATTGCCTTTTCTATAGTAAATTATTCAAAAATTCATTTTTTACTGTTGCAAATTTTAATTACGCCAGGGATTGCCTTTTCTATAGTAAATTATTCAAAAATTCATTTTTTACTGTCGCAAATTTTAATTACGTCAGGGATTGCCTTTTGTATAGTCAATTTTGCAAAAAATAATTGTTTAGTGTCGCAAATTTTAATTACGCCAGGGATTGCCTTTCCTATAGTAAATTATTCAAAAATTCATTTTTTACTGTCTCAAATTTTAATTACGCCAGGGATTGCCTTTTCTATAGTAAATTATTCAAAAATTCATTTTTTACTGTCTCAAATTTTAATTACGCCAGGGATTGCCTTTTCTATAGTAAATTATTCAAAAAATAATTTTTTACTGTCGCAAATTTTAATTACGCCAGGGATTGCCTTTTCTATAGTAAATTATTCAAAAAATAATTTTTTACTGTCTCAAATTTTAATTACGCCAGGGATTGCCTTTTCTATAGTAAAATATTCAAAAATTCATTTTTTACTGTCTCAAATTTTAATTACGCCAGGGATTGCCTTTTCTATAGTAAATTTTGCAAAAAATAATTGTTTAGTGTCGCAAATTTTAATTACGCCAGGGATTGCCTTTTCTATAGTAAATTATTCAAAAAATAATTTTTTACTGTCTCAAATTTTAATTACGCCAGGGATTGCCTTTTCTATAGTAAATTATTCAAAAATTCATTTTTTACTGTCTCAAATTTTAATTACGCCAGGGATTGCCTTTTCTATAGTAAATTATTCAAAAATTCATTTTTTACTGTCGCAAATTATAATTACGCCAGGGATTGCCTTTTCTATAGTAAATTATTCAAAAAATAATTGTTTAGTGTCGAAAATTTTAATTACGCCAGGGATTGCCTTGTCTATAGTAAATTATTCAAAAAATAATTTTATACTGTCTCAAATTTTAATTACGCTAGGGATTGCCTTTTCTATAGTAAATTATTCAAAAATTCATTTTTTACTGTCTCAAATTTTATTTACGCCAGGGATTGCCTTTTCTATAGTAAATTATTCAAAAAATAATTTTTTACTGTCGGAAATTTTAATTACGCCAGGGATTGCCTTTTCTATAGTAAATTATTCAAAAACTAATTTTTTACTGTCTCAAATTTTAATTACGCCAGGGATTGCCTTTTGTATAGTAAATTTTGCAAAAATAATTTTATACTGTCGCAAATTATAATTACGCCAGGGATTGCCTTTTCTATAGTAAATTATTCAAAAAATAATTTTTTACTGTTGCAAATTTTAAATACGCCAGGGATTGCCTTTTGTATAGTAAATTATTCAAAAATTCATTTTTTACTGTCTCAAATTTTAATTACGCCAGGGATTGCCTTTTCTATAGTAAATTATTCAAAAATTCATTTTTTACTGTCTCAAATTTTAATTACGCCAGGGATTGCCTTTTCTATAGTAAATTATTCAAAAAATAATTTTTTACTGTCTCAAATTTTAATTACGCCAGGGATTGCCTTTTCTATAGTAAATTATTCAAAAAATAATTTTATACTGTCTCAAATTTTAATTAGGCCAGGGATTGCCTTTTCTATAGTAAATTATTCAAAAATTAATTTTTTACTGTCTCAAATTTTAATTACGCCAGGGATTGCCTTTTGTATAGTAAATTATTCAAAAAATAATTTTTTTTGTCGCAAATTTTAGTTACGCCAGCGATTTCCTTTTCTATAGTAAATTATTCAAAAAATAATTTTATACTGTCGCAAATTATAATTACGCCAGGGATTGAATTTTCTATAGTCAATTATTCAAACAATAATTTTTTACTGTCTCAAATTTTAAATACGCCAGGGATTGCCTTTTCTATAGTAAATTATTCAAAAAATAATTTTTTACTGTCGCAAATTTTAAATACGCCAAGGATTGCCTTTTGTATAGTAAATTATTCAAAAATTCATTTTTTACTGTCTCACATTTTAATTACGCCAGAAATTGCCTTTTGTATAGTAAATTTTGCAAAAAATAATTGTTTAGTGTCGCAAATTTTAATTACGCCAGGGATTGCCTTTTCTATAGTAAATTATTCAAAAATTCATTTTTTACTGTCTCAAATTTTAATTACGCCACGGATTGCCTTTTCTATAGTAAATTATTCAAAAAATAATTGTTTAGTGTCGCAAATTTTAATTACGCCAGGGATTGCCTTTTGTATAGTAAATTTTGCAAAAAATAATTTTTTACTGTCGCAAATTATAATTACGCCAGGGATTGCCTTTTCTATAGTAAATTTTGCAAAAAATAATTTTTTACTGTCGCAAATTTTAATTACGCCAGGGATTGCCTTTTCTATAGCAAATTATTCAAAAAATAATTTTTTACTGTCGCAAGTTTTAATTACGCCAGAGATTGCATTTTCTATAGTAAATTTTGCAAAAATTAATTTTTTACTGACGCAAATTTTAAATACGCCAGGGATTGCCTTTTCTATAGTAAATTATTCAAAAATTCATTTTTTACTGTTGCAAATTTTAATTACGCCAGGGATTACCTTTTCTATAGTAAATTATTCAAAAAATAATTTTATAATTATAATTACGCCAGGGATTGCCTTTTCTATAGTAAATTATTCAAAAACTATAGAAAAGGCAATCCCTGGCGTATATAGTAAATTATTCAAAAAATAATTGTTTACTGTCGGAAATTATAATTACGCCAGGGATTGCCTTTTCTATAGTAAATTTTGCAAAAAATAATTTTTTACTGTTGCAAATTTTAATTACGCCAGGGATTGCCTTTTCTATAGTAAATTATTCAAAAAATAATTTTATAATTATAATTACGCCAGGGATTGCCTTTTCTATAGTAAATTATTCAAAAAATAATTTTTTACTGTCTCAAATTTTAATTACGCCTGGGATTGCCTTTTCTATAGTAAATTATTCAAAAATTCATTTTTTACTGTCGCAAATTATAATTACGCCAGGGATTGCCTTTTCTATAGTAAATTATTCAAAAAATAATTTTTTACTGTCGCAAATTATATTTACGCCAGGGATTGCCTTTTCTAAATAAATTATTCAAAAAATAATTTTTTACTGTCGCAAATTTTAATTACGCCAGGGATTGCCTTTTCTATAGTAAATTATTCAAAAAATAATTTTTTACTGTCGCAAATTATAATTACGCCAGGGATTGCCTTTTCTATAGTAAATTATTCAAAAAATAATTTTTTACTCTCGCAAATTTTAATTACGCCAGGGATTGCCTTTTCTATAGTAAATTATTCAAAAATTCATTTTTTACTGTCGCAAATTATAATTACGCCAGGGATTGCCTTTTCTATAGTAAATTATTCAAAAATTCATTTTTTACTGTCGCAAATTATAATTACGCCAGGGATTGCCTTTTCTATAGTAAATTATTCAAAAATTCATTTTTTACTGTCGCAAATTATAATTACGCCAGGGATTGCCTTTTCTATAGTAAATTATTCAAAAAATAATTTTTTACTGTCGCAAATTATAATTACGCCAGGGATTGCCTTTTCTATAGTAAATTTTGAAAAAAATAATTGTTTAGTGTCGCAAATTTTAATTACGCCAGAGATTGCCTTTTCTATAGTAAATTATTCAAAAATTCATTTTTTACTGTCGCAAATTTTAATTACGCCAGGGATTGCCTTTTCTATAGTAAACTATTCAAAAAATAATTTTTTACTGTCTCAAATTTTAATTACGCCAGGGATTGCCTTTTCTATAGTAAATTATTCAAAAAATAATTTTTTACTGTCTCAAATTTTAATTACGCCAGGGATTGCCTTTTCTATAGTAAATTATTAAAAAAAATCATTTTTTTCTGTCGCAAATTTTAATTACGCCAGGGATTGCCTTTTCTATAGTAAATTATTCAAAAAATAATTTTTTACTGTCTCAAATTTTAATTACGCCAGGGATTGCCTTTTGTATAGCAAATTTTGCAAAAAATAATTTTATACTGTCGCAAATTATAATTACGCCAGGGATTGCCTTTTCTATAGTAAATTATTCAAAAAATAATTTTTTACTGTCTCAAATTTTAATTACGCCAGGGATTGCCTTTTCTATAGTAAATTATTCAAAAAATAATTATTTACTGTCTCAAATTTTAATTACGCCAGGGATTGCCTTTTCTATAGTAAATTATTCAAAAAATAATTTTTTACTGTTGCAAATTTTAAATACGCCAGGGATTGCCTTTTGTATAGTAAATTATTCAAAAATTCATTTTTTACTGTCTCAAATTTTAATTACGCCAGGGATTGCCTTTTCTATAGTAAATTATTCAAAAATTAATTTTTTACTGTCTCAAATTTTAATTACGCCAGGGATTGCCTTTTCTATAGTAAATTATTCAAAAAATAATTTTTTACTGTCTCAAATTTTAATCATGCCAGGGATTGACTTTTCTATAGTAAATTATTCAAAAAATAATTTTATACTGTCTCAAATTTTAATTACGCCAGGGATTGCCTTTTCTATAGTAAATTATTCAAAAATTAATTTTTTACTGTCTCAAATTTTAATTACGCCAGGGATTGCCTTTTGTATAGTAAATTTTCAAAAAATAATTTTTTCTGTCGCAAATTTTAATTACGCCAGGGATTTCCTTTTCTATAGTAAATTATTCAAAAAATAATTTTATACTGTCGCAAATTATAATTACGCCAGGGATTGCCTTTTCTATAGTAAATTATTCAAAAAATTATTTTTTACTGTCTCAAATTTTAAATACGCCAGGGATTGCCTTTTCTATAGTAAATTATTCAAAAAATAATTTTTTACTGTCGCAAATTTTAAATACGCCAGGGATTGCCTTTTGTATAGTAAATTATCCAAAAATTCATTTTTTACTGTCTCACATTTTAATTACGCCAGAAATTGCCTTTTGTATAGTAAATTTTGCAAAAAATAATTGTTTAGTGTCGCAAATTTTAATTACGCCAGGATTGCCTTTTCTATAGTAAATTATTCAAAAATTCATTTTTTACTGTCTCAAATTTTAATTACGCCAGGGATTGCCTTTTCTATAGTAAATTATTTAAAAAATAATTGTTTAGTGTCACAAATTTTAATTACGCCAGGGATTGCCTTTTGTATAGTAAATTTTGCAAAAAATAATTTTTTACTGTCGCAAATTATAATTATGCCAGGGATTGCCTTTTCTATAGTAAATTTTGCAAAAAATAATTTTTTACTGTCGCAAATTTTAATTACGCCAGGGATTGCCTTTTCTATAGCAAATTATTCAAAAAATAATTTTTTACTGTCGCAAGTTTTAATTACGCCAGGGATTGCCTTTTGTATAGTAAATTATTCAAGAAATAATTTTTTCTGTCGCAAATTTTAATTACGCCAGGGATTTCCTTTTCTATAGTAAATTATTCAAAAAATAATTTTATACTGTCGCAAATTATAATTACGCCAGGGATTGCCTTTTCTATAGTAAATTATTCAAAAAATAATTTTTTACTGTCTCAAATTTTAAATACGCCAGGGATTGCCTTTTCTATAGAAAATTATTCAAAAAATAATATTTTACTGTCGCAAATTTTAAATACGCCAGGGATTGCCTTTTGTTTAGTAAATTATCCAAAAATTCATTTTTTACTGTCTCACATTTTAATTACGCCAGAAATTGCCTTTTGTACAGTAAATTTTGCAAAAAATAATTGTTTAGTGTCGCAAATTTTAATTACGCCAGGATTGCCTTTTCTATAGTAAATTATTCAAAAATTCATTTTTTACTGTCTCAAATTTTAATTACGCCAAAAATTGCCTTTTCTATAGTAAATTATTTAAAAAATAATTGTTTAGTGTCGCAAATTTTAATTACGCCAAGGATTGCCTTTTGTATAGTAAATTTTGCAAAAAATAATTTTTTACTGTCGCAAATTATAATTATGCCAGGGATTGCCTTTTCTATAGTAAATGTTGCAAAAAATAATTTTTTACTGTCGCAAATTTTAATTACGCCAGGGATTGCCTTTTCTATAGCAAATTATTCAAAAAATAATTTTTTACTGTCGCAAGTTTTAATTACGCCAGGGATTGCATTTTCTATAGTAAATTTTGCAAAAATTAATTTTTTACTGACGCAAATTTTAAATACGCCAGGGATTGCCTTTTCTATAGTAAATTATTCAAAAATTCATTTTTTACTGTTGCAAATTTTAATTACGCCAGGGATTGCCTTTTCTATAGTAAATTATTCAAAAAATAATTTTATAATTATAATTACGCCAGGGATTGCCTTTTCTATAGTAAATTATTCAAAAACTATAGAAAAGGCAATCCCTGGCGTATATAGTAAATTATTCAAAAAATAATTGTTTACTGTCGCAAATTATAATTACGCCAGGGATTGCCTTTTCTATAGTAAATTTTGCAAAAAATAATTTTTTACTGTTGCAAATTTTAATTACGCCAGGGATTGCCTTTTCTATAGTAAATTATTCAAAAAATAATTTTATAATTATAATTACGCCAGGGATTGCCTTTTCTATAGTAAATTATTCAAAAAATAATTTTTTACTGTCTCAAATTTTAATTAAGCCAGGGATTGCCTTTTCTATAGTAAATTATTCAAAAATTCATTTTTTACTGTCGCAAATTATAATTACGCCAGGGATTGCCTTTTCTATAGTAAATTATTCAAAAAATAATTTTTTACTGTCGCAAATTATAATTACGCCAGGGATTGCCTTTTCTATAGTAAATTATTCAAAAAAAAATTTTTTACTGTCGCAAATTTTAATTACGCCAGGGATTGCCTTTTCTATAGTAAATTATTCAAAAAATAATTTTTTACTGTCGCAAATTATAATTACGCCAGGGATTGCCTTTTCTATAGTAAATTATTCAAAAAATAATTTTTTACTCTCGCAAATTTTAATTACGCCAGGGATTGCCTTTTCTATAGTAAATTATTCAAAAATTCATTTTTTACTGTCGCAAATTATAATTACGCCAGGGATTGCCTTTTCTATAGTAAATTATTCAAAAATTCATTTTTTACTGTCGCAAATTATAATTACGCCAGGGATTGCCTTTTCTATAGTAAATTATTCAAAAATTCATTTTTTACTGTCGCAAATTATAATTACGCCAGGGATTGCCTTTTCTATAGTAAATTATTCAAAAAATAATTTTTTACTGTCGCAAATTATAATTACGCCAGGGATTGCCTTTTCTATAGTAAATTTTGCAAAAAATAATTGTTTAGTGTCGCAAATTTTAATTACGCCAGAGATTGCCTTTTCTATAGTAAATTATTCAAAAATTCATTTTTTACTGTCGCAAATTTTAATTACGCCAGGGATTGCCTTTTCTATAGTAAACTATTCAAAAAATAATTTTTTACTGTCTCAAATTTTAATTACGCCAGGGATTGCCTTTTCTATAGTAAATTATTCAAAAAATAATTTTTTACTGTCTCAAATTTTAATTACGCCAGGGATTGCCTTTTCTATAGTAAATTATTAAAAAAAATCATTTTTTTCTGTCGCAAATTTTAATTACGCCAGGGATTGCCTTTTCTATAGTAAATTATTCAAAAAATAATTTTTTACTGTCTCAAATTTTAATTACGCCAGGGATTGCCTTTTGTATAGCAAATTTTGCAAAAAATAATTTTATACTGTCGCAAATTATAATTACGCCAGGGATTGCCTTTTCTATAGTAAATTATTCAAAAAATAATTTTTTACTGTCTCAAATTTTAATTACGCCAGGGATTGCCTTTTCTATAGTAAATTATTCAAAAAATAATTATTTACTGTCTCAAATTTTAATTACGCCAGGGATTGCCTTTTCTATAGTAAATTATTCAAAAAATAATTTTTTACTGTTGCAAATTTTAAATACGCCAGGGATTGCCTTTTGTATAGTAAATTATTCAAAAATTCATTTTTTACTGTCTCAAATTTTAATTACGCCAGGGATTGCCTTTTCTATAGTAAATTATTCAAAAATTCATTTTTTACTGTCTCAAATTTTAATTACGCCAGGGATTGCCTTTTCTATAGTAAATTATTCAAAAAATAATTTTTTACTGTCTCAAATTTTAATCATGCCAGGGATTGACTTTTCTATAGTAAATTATTCAAAAAATAATTTTATACTGTCTCAAATTTTAATTACGCCAGGGATTGCCTTTTCTATAGTAAATTATTCAAAAATTAATTTTTTACTGTCTCAAATTTTAATTACGCCAGGGATTGCCTTTTGTATAGTAAATTTTCAAAAAATAATTTTTTCTGTCGCAAATTTTAATTACGCCAGGGATTTCCTTTTCTATAGTAAATTATTCAAAAAATAATTTTATACTGTCGCAAATTATAATTACGCCAGGGACTGCCTTTTCTATAGTAAATTATTCAAAAAATTATTTTTTACTGTCTCAAATTTTAAATACGCCAGGGATTGCCTTTTCTATAGTAAATTATTCAAAAAATAATTTTTTACTCTCGCAAATTTTAAATACGCCAGGGATTGCCTTTTGTATAGTAAATTATCCAAAAATTCATTTTTTACTGTCTCACATTTTAATTACGCCAGAAATTGCCTTTTGTATAGTAAATTTTGCAAAAAATAATTGTTTAGTGTCGCAAATTTTAATTACGCCAGGATTGCCTTTTCTATAGTAAATTATTCAAAAATTCATTTTTTACTGTCTCAAATTTTAATTACGCCAGGGATTGCCTTTTCTATAGTAAATTATTCAAAAAATAATTTTTTACTGTCTCAAATTTTAATCATGCCAGGGATTGACTTTTCTATAGTAAATTATTCAAAAAATAATTTTATACTGTCTCAAATTTTAATTACGCCAGGGATTGCCTTTTCTATAGTAAATTATTCAAAAATTAATTTTTTACTGTCTCAAATTTTAATTACGCCAGGGATTGCCTTTTGTATAGTAAATTTTCAAAAAATAATTTTTTCTGTCGCAAATTTTAATTACGCCAGGGATTTCCTTTTCTATAGTAAATTATTCAAAAAATAATTTTATACTGTCGCAAATTATAATTACGCCAGGGACTGCCTTTTCTATAGTAAATTATTCAAAAAATTATTTTTTACTGTCTCAAATTTTAAATACGCCAGGGATTGCCTTTTCTATAGTAAATTATTCAAAAAATAATTTTTTACTGTCTCAAATTTTAATCATGCCAGGGATTGACTTTTCTATAGTAAATTATTCAAAAAATAATTTTATACTGTCTCAAATTTTAATTACGCCAGGGATTGCCTTTTCTATAGTAAATTATTCAAAAATTAATTTTTTACTGTCTCAAATTTTAATTACGCCAGGGATTGCCTTTTCTATAGTAAACTATTCAAAAAATAATTTTTTACTGTCTCAAATTTTAATTACGCCAGGGATTGCCTTTTCTATAGTAAATTATTCAAAAAATAATTTTTTACTGTCTCAAATTTTAATCATGCCAGGGATTGACTTTTCTATAGTAAATTATTCAAAAAATAATTTTATACTGTCTCAAATTTTAATTACGCCAGGGATTGCCTTTTCTATAGTAAATTATTCAAAAATTAATTTTTTACTGTCTCAAATTTTAATTACGCCAGGGATTGCCTTTTGTATAGTAAATTTTCAAAAAATAATTTTTTCTGTCGCAAATTTTAATTACGCCAGGGATTTCCTTTTCTATAGTAAATTATTCAAAAAATAATTTTATACTGTCGCAAATTATAATTACGCCAGGGATTGCCTTTTCTATAGTAAACTATTCAAAAAATAATTTTTTACTGTCTCAAATTTTAATTACGCCAGGGATTGCCTTTTCTATAGTAAATTATTCAAAAAATAATTTTTTACTGTCTCAAATTTTAATCATGCCAGGGATTGACTTTTCTATAGTAAATTATTCAAAAAATAATTTTATACTGTCTCAAATTTTAATTACGCCAGGGATTGCCTTTTCTATAGTAAATTATTCAAAAATTCATTTTTTACTGTCTCAAATTTTAATTACGCCAGGGATTGCCTTTTCTATAGTAAATTATTCAAAAATTCATTTTTTACTGTCTCAAATTTTAATTACGCCAGGGATTGCCTTTTCTATAGTAAATTATTCAAAAAATAATTTTTTACTGTCTCAAATTTTAATCATGCCAGGGATTGACTTTTCTATAGTAAATTATTCAAAAAATAATTTTATACTGTCTCAAATTTTAATTACGCCAGGGATTGCCTTTTCTATAGTAAATTATTCAAAAATTAATTTTTTACTGTCTCAAATTTTAATTACGCCAGGGATTGCCTTTTGTATAGTAAATTTTCAAAAAATAATTTTTTCTGTCGCAAATTTTAATTACGCCAGGGATTTCCTTTTCTATAGTAAATTATTCAAAAAATAATTTTATACTGTCGCAAATTATAATTACGCCAGGGACTGCCTTTTCTATAGTAAATTATTCAAAAAATTATTTTTACTGTCTCAAATTTTAAATACGCCAGGGATTGCCTTTTCTATAGTAAATTATTCAAAAAATAATTTTTTACTCTCGCAAATTTTAAATACGCCAGGGATTGCCTTTTCTATAGTAAACTATTCAAAAAATAATTTTTTACTGTCTCAAATTTTAATTACGCCAGGGATTGCCTTTTCTATAGTAAATTATTCAAAAAATAATTTTTTACTGTCTCAAATTTTAATTACGCCAGGGATTGCCTTTTCTATAGTAAATTATTAAAAAAAATCATTTTTTTCTGTCGCAAATTTTAATTACGCCAGGGATTGCCTTTTCTATAGTAAATTATTCAAAAAATAATTTTTTACTGTCTCAAATTTTAATTACGCCAGGGATTGCCTTTTGTATAGCAAATTTTGCAAAAAATAATTTTATACTGTCGCAAATTATAATTACGCCAGGGATTGCCTTTTCTATAGTAAATTATTCAAAAAATAATTTTTTACTGTCTCAAATTTTAATTACGCCAGGGATTGCCTTTTCTATAGTAAATTATTCAAAAAATAATTATTTACTGTCTCAAATTTTAATTACGCCAGGGATTGCCTTTTCTATAGTAAATTATTCAAAAAATAATTTTTTACTGTTGCAAATTTTAAATACGCCAGGGATTGCCTTTTGTATAGTAAATTATTCAAAAATTCATTTTTTACTGTCTCAAATTTTAATTACGCCAGGGATTGCCTTTTCTATAGTAAATTATTCAAAAATTCATTTTTTACTGTCTCAAATTTTAATTACGCCAGGGATTGCCTTTTCTATAGTAAATTATTCAAAAAATAATTTTTTACTGTCTCAAATTTTAATCATGCCAGGGATTGACTTTTCTATAGTAAATTATTCAAAAAATAATTTTATACTGTCTCAAATTTTAATTACGCCAGGGATTGCCTTTTCTATAGTAAATTATTCAAAAATTAATTTTTTACTGTCTCAAATTTTAATTACGCCAGGGATTGCCTTTTGTATAGTAAATTTTCAAAAAATAATTTTTTCTGTCGCAAATTTTAATTACGCCAGGGATTTCCTTTTCTATAGTAAATTATTCAAAAAATAATTTTATACTGTCGCAAATTATAATTACGCCAGGGACTGCCTTTTCTATAGTAAATTATTCAAAAAATTATTTTTTACTGTCTCAAATTTTAAATACGCCAGGGATTGCCTTTTCTATAGTAAATTATTCAAAAAATAATTTTTTACTCTCGCAAATTTTAAATACGCCAGGGATTGCCTTTTGTATAGTAAATTATCCAAAAATTCATTTTTTACTGTCTCACATTTTAATTACGCCAGAAATTGCCTTTTGTATAGTAAATTTTGCAAAAAATAATTGTTTAGTGTCGCAAATTTTAATTACGCCAGGATTGCCTTTTCTATAGTAAATTATTCAAAAATTCATTTTTTACTGTCTCAAATTTTAATTACGCCAGGGATTGCCTTTTCTATAGTAAATTATTTAAAAAATAATTGTTTAGTGTCGCAAATTTTAATTACGCCAGGGATTGCCTTTTGTATAGTAAATTTTGCAAAAAATAATTTTTTACTGTCGCAAATTATAATTATGCCAGGGATTGCCTTTTCTATAGTAAATTTTGCAAAAAATAATTTTTTACTGTCGCAAATTTTAATTACGCCAGGGATTGCCTTTTCTATAGCAAATTATTCAAAAAATAATTTTTTACTGTCGCAAGTTTTAATTACGCCAGGGATTGCCTTTTGTATAGTAAATTATTCAAGAAATAATTTTTTCTGTCGCAAATTTTAATTACGCCAGGGATTTCCTTTTCTATAGTAAATTATTCAAAAAATAATTTTATACTGTCGCAAATTATAATTACGCCAGGGATTGCCTTTTCTATAGTAAATTATTCAAAAAATAATTTTTTACTGTCTCAAATTTTAAATACGCCAGGGATTGCCTTTTCTATAGAAAATTATTCAAAAAATAATATTTTACTGTCGCAAATTTTAAATACGCCAGGGATTGCCTTTTGTTTAGTAAATTATCCAAAAATTCATTTTTTACTGTCTCACATTTTAATTACGCCAGAAATTGCCTTTTGTACAGTAAATTTTGCAAAAAATAATTGTTTAGTGTCGCAAATTTTAATTACGCCAGGATTGCCTTTTCTATAGTAAATTATTCAAAAATTCATTTTTTACTGTCTCAAATTTTAATTACGCCAAAAATTGCCTTTTCTATAGTAAATTATTTAAAAAATAATTGTTTAGTGTCGCAAATTTTAATTACGCCAAGGATTGCCTTTTGTATAGTAAATTTTGCAAAAAATAATTTTTTACTGTCGCAAATTATAATTATGCCAGGGATTGCCTTTTCTATAGTAAATGTTGCAAAAAATAATTTTTTACTGTCGCAAATTTTAATTACGCCAGGGATTGCCTTTTCTATAGCAAATTATTCAAAAAATAATTTTTTACTGTCGCAAGTTTTAATTACGCCAGGGATTGCATTTTCTATAGTAAATTTTGCAAAAATTAATTTTTTACTGACGCAAATTTTAAATACGCCAGGGATTGCCTTTTCTATAGTAAATTATTCAAAAATTCATTTTTTACTGTTGCAAATTTTAATTACGCCAGGGATTGCCTTTTCTATAGTAAATTATTCAAAAATAATTTTATAATTATAATTACGCCAGGGATTGCCTTTTCTATAGTAAATTATTCAAAAACTATAGAAAAGGCAATCACTGGCGTATATAGTAAATTATTCAAAAAATAATTGTTTACTGTCGCAAATTATAATTACGCCAGGGATTGCCTTTTCTATAGTAAATTTTGCAAAAAATAATTTTTTACTGTTGCAAATTTTAATTACGCCAGGGATTGCCTTTTCTATAGTAAATTATTCAAAAAATAATTTTATAATTATAATTACGCCAGGGATTGCCTTTTCTATAGTAAATTATTCAAAAAATAATTTTTTACTGTCTCAAATTTTAATTAAGCCAGGGATTGCCTTTTCTATAGTAAATTATTCAAAAATTCATTTTTTACTGTCGCAAATTATAATTACGCCAGGGATTGCCTTTTCTATAGTAAATTATTCAAAAAATAATTTTTTACTGTCGCAAATTATAATTACGCCAGGGATTGCCTTTTCTATAGTAAATTATTCAAAAAATAATTTTTTACTGTCGCAAATTTTAATTACGCCAGGGATTGCCTTTTCTATAGTAAATTATTCAAAAAATAATTTTTTACTGTCGCAAATTATAATTACGCCAGGGATTGCCTTTTCTATAGTAAATTATTCAAAAAATAATTTTTTACTCTCGCAAATTTTAATTACGCCAGGGATTGCCTTTTCTATAGTAAATTATTCAAAAATTCATTTTTTACTGTCGCAAATTATAATTACGCCAGGGATTGCCTTTTCTGTAGTAAATTATTCAAAAATAATTTTTTACTGTCGCAAATTATAATTACGCCAGGGATTGCCTTTTCTATAGTAAATTATTCAAAAATTCATTTTTTACTGTCGCAAATTTTAATTACGCCAGGGATTGCCTTTTCTATAGTAAATTATTCAAAAATTCATTTTTTAGTGTCGCAAATTTTAATTACGCCAGGGATTGCCTTTTCTATAGTAAATTATTCAAAAATTCATTTTTTACTGTCGCAAATTATAATTACGCCAGGGATTGCCTTTTCTGTAGTAAATTATTCAAAAATAATTTTTTACTGTCGCAAATTATAATTACGCCAGGGATTGCCTTTTCTATAGTAAATTATTCAAAAATTCATTTTTTACTGTCGCAAATTTTAATTACGCCAGGGATTGCCTTTTCTATAGTAAATTATTCAAAAAATAATTTTTTACTCTCGCAAATTTTAATTACGCCAGGGATTGCCTTTTCTATAGTAAATTATTCAAAAATTCATTTTTTACTGTCGCAAATTATAATTACGCCAGGGATTGCCTTTTCTGTAGTAAATTATTCAAAAATAATTTTTTACTGTCGCAAATTATAATTACGCCAGGGATTGCCTTTTCTATAGTAAATTATTCAAAAATTCATTTTTTACTGTCGCAAATTTTAATTACGCCAGCGATTGCCTTTTCTATAGTAAATTATTCAAAAAATAATTGTTTACTGTCGCAAATTATAATTACGCCAGGGATTGCCTTTTCTATAGTAAATTTTGCAAAAAATAATTTTTTACTGTTGCAAATTTTAATTACGCCAGGGATTGCCTTTTCTATAGTAAATTATTCAAAAAATAATTTTATAATTATAATTACGCCAGGGATTGCCTTTTCTATAGTAAATTATTCAAAAATTCATTTTTTACTGTCTCAAATTTTAATTACGCCAGGGATTGCCTTTTCTATAGTAAATTATTCAAAAATTCATTTTTTACTGTCGCAAATTATAATTACGTCAGGGATTGCCTTTTCTATAGTAAATTATTCAAAAAATAATTGTTTAGTGTCGCAAATTTTAATTACGCCAGGGATTGCCTTTTCTATAGTAAATTATTCAAAAAATAATTTTATACTGTCTCAAATTTTAATTACGCCAGGGATTGCCTTTTCTATAGTAAATTATTCAAAAATTCATTTTTTACTGTCTCAAATTTTAATTACGCCAGGGATTGCCTTTTCTATAGTAAATTATTCAAAAATTCATTTTTTACTGTCTCAAATTTTAATTACGCCAGGGATTGCCATTTCTATAGTAAATTTTGCAAAAAATAATTGTTTAGTGTCGCAAATTTTAAT
Source organism: Dioctria linearis (assembly GCA_963930735.1). NCBI lineage: Eukaryota > Metazoa > Arthropoda > Insecta > Diptera > Asilidae > Dioctria > Dioctria linearis. The sequence goes on from CAWVNZ010001400.1 coordinate 20,238, forward strand.
TACGCCAGGGATTGCCTTTTCTATAGTAAATTATTCAAAAATTCATTTTTTACTGTCGCAAATTTTAATTACGCCAGGGATTGCCTTTTCTATAGTAAATTATTCAAAAAATAATTTTTTACTGTCTCAAATTTTAATTACGCCAGGGATTGCCTTTTCTATAGTAAATTATTCAAAAAATAATTTTTTACTGTCTCAAATTTTAATTACGCCAGGGATTTCCTTTTCTATAGTAAATTATTCAAAAAATATTTTTTTTCTGTCGCAAATTTTAATTACGCCAGGGATTGCCTTTTCTATAGTAAATTATTCAAAAAATAATTTTTTACTCTCTCAAATTTTAATTACGCCAGGGATTGCCTTTTGTATAGTAAATTTTGCAAAAAATAATTTTATACTGTCGCAAATTATAATTACGCCAGGGATTGCCTTTTCTATAGTAAATTATTCAAAAAATAATTTTTTACTGTTGCAAATTTTAAATACGCCAGGGATTGCCTTTTGTATAGTAAATTATTCAAAAATTCATTTTTTACTATCTCAAATTTTAATTACGCCAGGGATTGCCTTTTCTATAGTAAATTATTCAAAAATTCATTTTTTACTGTCTCAAATTTTAATTACGCCAGGGATTGCCTTTTCTATAGTAAATTATTCAAAAAATAATTTTTTACTGTCTCAAATTTTAATTACGCCAGGGATTGCCTTTTCTATAGTAAATTATTCAAAAATTCATTTTTTACTGTCGCAAATTATAATTACGCCAGGGATTGCCTTTTCTATAGTAAATTATTCAAAAAATAATTTTTTACTGTCGCAAATTATAATTACGCCAGGGATTGCCTTTTCTAAATAAATTATTCAAAAAATAATTTTTTACTGTCGCAAATTTTAATTACGCCAGGGATTGCCTTTTCTATAGTAAATTATTCAAAAAATAATTTTTTACTGTCGCAAATTATAATTACGCCAGGGATTGCCTTTTCTATAGTAAATTATTCAAAAAATAATTTTTTACTCTCGCAAATTTTAATTACGCCAGGGATTGCCTTTTCTATAGTAAATTATTCAAAAATTCATTTTTTACTGTCGCAAATTATAATTACGCCAGGGATTGCCTTTTCTGTAGTAAATTATTCAAAAATTCATTTTTTACTATCGCAAATTATAATTACGCCAGGGATTGCCTTTTCTATAGTAAATTATTCAAAAATTCATTTTTTACTGTCTCAAATTTTAATTACGCCAGGGATTGCCTTTTCTATAGTAAATTATTCAAAAAATAATTTTTTACTGTCTCAAATTTTAATTACGCCAGGGATTGCCTTTTCTATAGTAAATTATTCAAAAAATAATTTTTTACTGTCTCAAATTTTAATTACGCCAGGGATTGCCTTTTCTATAGTAAATTATTCAAAAAATAATTTTTTACTGTTGCAAATTTTAAATGCGCCAGGGATTGCCTTTTGTATAGTAAATTATTCAAAAATTCATTTTTTACTGTCTCAAATTTTAATTACGCCAAGGATTGCCTTTTCTATAGTAAATTATTCAAAAATTCATTTTTTACTGTCTCAAATTTTAATTACGCCAGGGATTGCCTTTTCTATAGTAAATTATTCAAAACATAATTTTTTACTGTCTCAAATTTTAATTACGCCAGGGATTGCCTTTTCTATAGTAAATTATTCAAAAAATAATTTTATACTGTCTCAAATTTTAATTACGCCAGGGATTGCCTTTTCTATAGTAAATTATTCAAAAATTAATTTTTTACTGTCTCAAATTATAACTACGCCAGGGATTGCCTTTTGTATAGTAAATTATTCAAAAAATAATTTTTTCTGTCTCAAATTTTAATTACGCCAGGGATTTCCTTTTCTATAGTAAATTATTCAAAAAATAATTTTATACTGTCGCAAATTATAATTACGCCAGGGATTGCCTTTTCTATAGTAAATTATTCAAAAAATAATTTTTTACTGTCTCAAATTTTAAATACGCCAGGGATTGCCTTTTCTATAGTAAATTATTCAAAAAATAATTTTTTACTGTCGCAAATTTTAAATACGCCAGGGATTGCGTTTTGTATAGTAAATTATTCAAAAATTCATTTTTTACTGTCTCACATTTTAATTACGCCAGAAATTGCCTTTTGTATAGTAAATTTTGCAAAAAATAATTGTTTAGTGTCGCAAATTTTAATTACGCCAGGGATTGCCTTTTCTATAGTAAATTATTCAAAAATTCATTTTTTACTGTCTCAAATTTCAATTACGCCAGGGATTGCCTTTTCTATAGTAAATTATTCAAAAAATAATTGTTTAGTGTCGCAAATTTTAATTACGCCAGGGATTGCCTTTTGTATAGTAAATTTTGCAAAAAATAATTTTTTACTGTCGCAAATTATAATTACGCCAGGGTTTGTCTTTTCTATAGTAAATTTTGCAAAAAATAATTTTTTACTGTCGCAAATTTTAATTACGCCAGGGATTGCCTTTTCTATAGCAAATTATTCAAAAAATAATTTTTTACTGTCGCAAGTTTTAATTACGCCAGGGATTGCATTTTCTATAGTAAATTTTGCAAAAATTAATTTTTTACTGACGCAAATTTTAAATACGCCAGGGATGGCCTTTTCTATAGTAAATTATTCAAAAATTCATTTTTTACTGTTGCAAATTTTAATTACGCCAGGGATTGCCTTTTCTATAGTAAATTATTCAAAAAATAATTTTATAATTATAATTACGCCAGGGATTGCCTTTTCTATAGTAAATTATTCAAAAAATAATTTTTTACTGTCTCAAATTTTAATTACGCCAGGGATTGCCTTTTCTATAGTAAATTATTCAAAAATTCATTTTTTACTGTCGCAAATTATAATTACGCCAGGGATTGCCTTTTCTATAGTAAATTATTCAAAAAATAATTTTTTACTGTCGCAAATTATAATTACGCCAGGGATTGCCTTTTCTATAGTAAATTATTCAAAAAATAATTTTTTACTGTCGCAAATTTTAATTAAGCCAGGGGTTGCCTTTTCTATAGTAAATTATTCAAAAAATAATTTTTTACTGTCGCAAATTATAATTACGCCAGGGATTGCCTTTTCTATAGTAAATTATTCAAAAAATAATTTTTTACTGTCTCAAATTTTAATTACGCCAGGGATTGCCTTTTCTATAGTAAATTATTCAAAAATTCATTTTTTACTGTCGCAAATTATAATTACGCCAGGGATTGCCTTTTCTATAGTAAATTATTCAAAAAATAATTTTTTACTGTCGCAAATTATAATTACGCCAGGGATTGCCTTTTCTATAGTAAATTATTCAAAAAATAATTTTTTACTGTCGCAAATTTTAATTAAGCCAGGGGTTGCCTTTTCTATAGTAAATTATTCAAAAAATAATTTTTTACTGTCGCAAATTATAATTACGCCAGGGATTGCCTTTTCTATAGTAAATTATTCAAAAAATAATTTTTTACTCTCGCAAATTTTAATTACGCCAGGGATTGCCTTTTCTATAGTAAATTATTCAAAAATTCATTTTTTACTGTCGCAAATTATAATTACGCCAGGGATTGCCTTTTCTGTAGTAAATTATTCAAAAATTCATTTTTTACTGTCGCAAATTATAATTACGCCAGGGATTGCCTTTTCTATAGTAAATTATTCAAAAATTCATTTTTTACTGTCGCAAATTTTAATTACGCCAGGGATTGCCTTTTCTATAGTAACTTATTCAAAAAATAATTTTTTACTGTCGCAAATTATAATTACGCCAGGGATTGCCTTTTCTATAGTAAATTATTCAAAAATTCATTTTTTACTGTCTCAAATTTTAATTACGCCAGGGATTGCCTTTTCTATAGTAAATTATTCAAAAAATCATTTTTTACTGTCTCAAATTTTAATTACGCCAGGGATTGCCTTTTCTATAGTAAATTATTCAAAAAATAATTTTTTACTGTCTCAAATTTTAATTACGCCAGGGATTGCCTTTTCTATAGTAAATTATTCAAAAATTAATTTTTTACTGTCGCAAATTATAATTACGCCAGGGATTGCCATTTCTATAGTAAATTATTCAAAAATTCATTTTTTACTGTTTCAAATTTTAATTACGCCAGGGATTGCCTTTTCTATAGTAAATTTTGCAAAAATAATTTTTTACTGTCTCAAATTTTAATTACGCCAGGGATTGCCTTTTCTATAGTAATTTATTCAAAAATTAATTTTTTACTGTCGCAAATTATAATTACGCCAGGGATTGCCTTTTCTATAGTAAATTATTCAAAAATTCATTTTTTACTGTCGCAAATTTTAATTACGCCAGGGATTGCCTTTTTTATAGTAAATTATTCAAAAATTCATTTTTTACTGTCGTAAATTATAATTACGCCAGGGATTGCCTTTTCTATAGTAAATTATTCAAAAAATAATTTTTTACTGTCGCAAATTATAATTACGCCAGGGCTTGCCTTTTCTATAGTAAATTATTCAAAAAATAATTTTTTACTGTCGCAAATTTTAATTACGCCAGGGATTGCCTTTTCTATAGTAAATTATTCAAAAATTCATTTTTACTGTCTCAAATTTTAATTACGCCAGGGATTGCCTTTTCTATAGTAAATTATTCAAAAAATCATTTTTTACTGTCTCAAATTTTAATTACGCCAGGGATTGCCTTTTCTATAGTAAATTATTCAAAAATAATTTTTTTACTGTCTCAAATTTTAATTACGCCAGGGTTTGCCTTTTCTATAGTAAATTATTCAAAAATTAATTTTTTACTGTCGCAAATTATAATTACGCCAGGGATTGCCTTTTCTATAGTAAATTATTCAAAAATTGATTTTTTACTGTCTCAAATTTTAATTACGCCAGGGATTGCCTTTTCTATAGTAAATTTTGCAAAAAATAATTTTTTACTGTCTCAAATTTTAATTACGCCAGGGATTGCCTTTTCTATAGTAAATTATTCAAAAATTAATTTCTTACTGTCGCAAATTATAATTACGCCAGGGATTGCCTTTTCTATAGTAAATTATTCAAAAAATAATTTTTTATTCTCGCAAATTATATTTACGCCAGGGATTGCCTTTTCTATAGTAAATTATTCAAAAAATAATTTTTTACTGTCGCAAATTTTAATTACGCCAGGGATTGCCTTTTCTATAGTAAATTATTCAAAAAATAATTTTTTACTGTCGCAAATTATAATTACGCCAGGGATTGCCCTTTCTGTAGTAAATTATTCAAAAATTCATTTTTTACTGTCGCAAATTATAATTACGCCAGGGATTGCCTTTTCTATAGTAAATTATTCAAAAATTCATTTTTTACTGTCGCAAATTTTAATTACGCCAGGGATTGCCTTTTCTATAGTAAATTATTCAAAAATTCATTTTTTACTGTCGCAAATTATAATTACGCCAGGGATTGCCTTTTCTATAGTAAATTATTCAAAAAATAATTTTTTACTGTCGCAAATTATAATTACGCCAGGGATTGCCTTTTCTATAGTAAATTATTCAAAAAATAATTTTTTACTGTCGCAAATTTTAATTACGCCAGGGATTGCCTTTTCTATAGTAAATTATTCAAAAATTCATTTTTTACTGTCTCAAATTTTAATTACGCCAGGGATTGCCTTTTCCATAGTAAATAATTCAAAAAATCATTTTTTACTGTCTCAAATTTTAATTACGCCAAGGATTGCCTTTTCTATAGTAAATTATTCAAAAAATAATTTTTTACTGTCTCAAATTTTAATTACGCCAGGGATTGCCTTTTTCTATAGTAAATTATTCAAAAATTCATTTTTTACTGTCGCAAATTATAATTACGCCAGGGATTGCCTTTTCTATAGTAAATTATTCAAAAAATAATTTTTTACTGTCGCAAATTATAATTACGCCAGGGATTGCCTTTTCTATAGTAAATTATTCAAAAAATAATTTTTTACTGTCGCAAATTTTAATTACGCCAGGGATTGCCTTTTCTATAGTAAATTATTCAAAAATTCATTTTTTACTGTCTCAAATTTTAATTACGCCAGGGATTGCCTTTTCCATAGTAAATAATTCAAAAAATCATTTTTTACTGTCTCAAATTTTAATTACGCCAAGGATTGCCTTTTCTATAGTAAATTATTCAAAAAATAATTTTTACTGTCTCAAATTTTAATTACGCCAGGGATTGCCTTTTCTATAGTAAATTATTCAAAAATTCATTTTTTACTGTCGCAAATTTTAATTACGCCAGGGATTGCCTTTTCTATAGTAAATTATTCAAAAATTCATTTTTTACTGTCGCAAATTATAATTACGCCAGGGATTGCCTTTTCTATAGTAAATTATTCAAAAAATAATTTTTTGCTGTCGCAAATTATAATTACGCCAGGGATTGCCATTTCTATAGTAAATTATTCAAAAATTCATTTTTTACTGTCTCAAATTTTAATTACGCCAGGGATTTCCTTTTCTATAGTAAATTTTGCAAAAAATAATTTTTTACTGTCTCAAATTTTAATTACGCCCGGGATTGCCTTTTCTATAGTAAATTATTCAAAATTAATTTTTTACTGTCGCAAATTATAATTACGCCAGGGATTGCCTTTTCTATAGTAAATTATTCAAAAATTCATTTTTTACTGTCGCAAATTTTAATTACGCCAGGGATTGCCTTTTCTATAGTAAATTATTCAAAAATTCATTTTTTACTGTCGCAAATTATAATTACGCCAGGGATTGCCTTTTCTATAGTAAATTATTCAAAAAATAATTTTTTACTGTCTCAAATTATAATTACGCCAGGGATTGCCTTTTCTATAGTAAATTATTCAAAAAATAATTTTTTACTGTGGCAAATTTTAATTACGCCAGGGATTGCCTTTTCTAGAGTAAATTATTCAAAAATTCATTTTTTACTGTCTCAAATTTTAATTACGCCAGGGATTGCCTTTTCTATAGTAAATTATTCAAAAAATCATTTTTTACTGTCTCAAATGTTAATTACGCCAGGGATTGCCTTTTCTATAGTAAATTATTCAAAAAATAATTTTTACTGTCTCAAATTTTAATTACGCCAGGGATTGCCTTTTCTATAGTAAATTATTCAAAAATTAATTTTTTTACTGTCGCAAATTATAATTACGCCAGGTATTGCCTTTTCTATAGTAAATTATTCAAAAATTGATTTTTTACTGTCTCAAGTTTTAATTACGCTAGGGATTGCCTTTTCTATAGTAAATTTTGCAAAAAATAATTTTTTACTATCTCAAATTTTAATTACGCCAGGGATTGCCTTTTATATAGTAAATTATTCAAAAATTAATTTTTTACTGTCGCAAATTATAATTACGCCAGGGATTGCCTTTTCTATAGTAAATTATTCAAAAAATAATTTTTTACTGTCTCAAATTTTAATTACGCCAGGGATTGCCTTTTCTATAGTAAATTATTCAAAAAATGATTTTTTACTGTCTCAAGTTTTAATTACGCTAGGGATTGCCTTTTCTATAGTAAATTTTGCAAAAAATAATTTTTTACTATCTCAAATTTTAATTACGCCAGGGATTGCCTTTTCTATAGTAAATTATTCAGAAATTAATTTTTTACTGTCGCAAATTATAATTACGCCAGGGATTGCCTTTTCTATAGTAACTTATTCAAAATTGATTTTTTACTGTCGCAAATTATAATTACGCCAGGGATTGCCTTTTCTATAGTAAATTATTCAAAAAATAATTTTTTACTGTCGCAAATTATAATTACGCCAGGTATTGCCTTTTCTATAGTAAATTATTCAAAAATTGATTTTTTACTGTCTCAAGTTTTAATTACGCTAGGGATTGCCTTTTCTATAGTAAATTTTGCAAAAAATAATTTTTTACTGTCTCAAATGTTAATTACGCCAGGGATTGCCTTTTCTAGAGTAAATTATTCAAAAATTCATTTTTTACTGTCTCAAATTTTAATTACGCCAGGGATTGCCTTTTCTATAGTAAATTATTCAAAAATTGATTTTTTACTGTCTCAAGTTTTAATTACGCTAGGGATTGCCTTTTCTATAGTAAATTTTGCAAAAAATAATTTTTTACTATCTCAAATTTTAATTACGCCAGGGATTGCCTTTTCTATAGTAAATTATTCAAAAATTAATTTT
>CAWVNZ010001401.1:0-33996 GCA_963930735.1 Dioctria linearis
GTTTCTATCGTTTGCTACAGCTTGCTTTTTTTGACTTTTTGTTATATTATTCATGCTTTTTCAATTCTACAGGGTGTCCCAAAAAATAGTGATAATCGGAAGCCTGGAGGTAGAGCGTCGCTCGGGGAGCCCAAATCACCCCCATGTATGTTCTGCGGTTTTTTGTAGTTTTCGAGTTATTACAAATTTTCGAGATTTTTCGCTAATTACATGTTGTAAGGTAATTTTGGTCATGGCGGTCGAAGAAAGTGAGATAGGCACTTATTTTTTTCCGAAATAGCTTAGCAGTGCATCTGTTTACTTTAAAAACATTTATTTCAGTACACTTCACCATTGTCTCAAAAAGTAATGTTGAATTTTTTCTTTTACCAAAACAAAAACTAACTTGAATGTTCTATGGCAATTTTAAGAAAAAAGTTCCATATTTTTTTTTTAGAAACTAGTTCAAAAACTTCCTTAGTTCATCGACTTTACATGGCACAGATTTTATCAAGTTATCTCAACGGCATCATACTTAAATTTCGATTCAGATTGTACTAAGTGACAACGACGGAAAAAATTCTCTTTCAGTCGATTGAGTGCTTGTCTGTTTCTTTTGATGTTTTCTTCGGTCGCTCTTAATATACTCGACAGATCTGCCAATTTTCTACATTCTTTACAATAAACCAGCTCCTTGTAGTAGCCCGAGTATTTTGTTTTGCTTACAAACTAAGATTTTGATTAAAGCCGTAGTGAAAATACATGGAATTGTGACCTTGGCGATAATTCTGGACTATAAAATCATGAGCTATTTACCGAATGAATTCGCGGAAATGCACTTTTATTATGGCTGGGCAAGAGGGAACTCTTCGGAAGCAGCAAGACTCTACAGGGAACATGTAGAACGGAGAGGTGGGCGTCAGCTTGAAAATTTTCCGGGTTATCGTATGATCGCGATAGTACATAACGCCTACATGGAAGGTCGTAGCCCTGGAACCAGACTTGGCCGACCGAATGTAATTAGAGACCCTGAGATAGTGGGTGCAGTTGTTGAGGAAGTTGTCAGAGATCCATCATGCAGCGTGAGGGATGTGGAGCGACGAACTGGAATTTCGAAATCACGAGCACATCGTATACTCAGAGACGACGGATATCATCCATACCATATTCAAAAGGTTCAACAATTGACACCAGAGGATTATGCCAGAAGAGTGACATTTTGCCAAGAAATGCTGAGAAGACAGGCCGAGAACGAAAACTTTTTGATTCAATTTTGTGGACTGATGAATCACATTTTCGATGCAATGCTATTTTCAATATTCACAATTATCATTCGTGGAGTCTTGAAAATCCGCAACTAGTACGTGAATCAAATTTCCAAGAACAATTTAGTGTAAATCTTTGGTCTGGAATAGTGAAAGGGCAGTTGATAGGCCCGTTTCAATTACCAGATCGTTTAAATGGTGAGTCCTACCTCCAGTTTTTGACAGAAAACCTTAATGGACTGTTAGAGGATGTTGATTTAAAAACACGAAGAAATATGTTATTTCAAAATGACGGTGCTCCGTGCCACTATGCGAACGCCGTGAGAAATTACTTAAATCAAATATTTGAAGGAAAATGGATTGGCCGCGGTGGGCCCATCGCATGGCCTCCACGGTCACCCGACTTAAATCCAATCGATTTTTTTGTTTGGGGCTACTACAAGGAGCAGGTTTATTGTAAAGAATGCAGAAATTTAGCAGATTTGTCGAGTAGATTAAGAGCGGCGGAAGAAAACATCGAAAGAAACAGACAAGCACTCAATCGACTGAAAGAGAATTTTTTCCGCCGTTGTCGGTTATGTGTCGAAAAGGAAGGTAGACATTTTAAAAATTTTTTGTAACTTTTCACAATAAAATAATTATTTTTATTTAATTTTCAGTTTTACTTGTTTTTACTTCCCAATTAAAATTGTTAAATTTTACACTTAGTACAATCTGAATCAAAATTTAAGTATGATGCCGTTGAGATAACGTGATAACATCTGTGCCATGTAAAGTCGATGAACTAAGGAAGTTTTTGAACTAGTTTCTAAAAAAAAAAAAATGGTACTTTTTTCTTAAAATTGCCATAGAACATTCAAGTTAGTTTTTGTTTTGGTAAAAAAAAAAATTCAACATTACTTTTTGAAACAATGGTGACATGTACTGAAATAAATGTTTTTAAATACAACAGATGCACTGTTAAGCTATTTCGGGAAAAAAATAAGTGCCTATCTCACTTTCTTCGACCGCCATGACCAAAATTACCTTACAACATGTAATTAGCGAAAAATCTCGAAAATTTGTAATAACTCGAAAACTACAAAAAACCGTAGAACATACATGGGGTAATTTGGATTCCCCGAGGGACGCTCTACCTCCAGGCTTCCGATTATCACTATTTGTTGGGACACCCGTATATAGAAATGTGTAGTTTTGGTGCGCATCTGTATTTATATAATTATTGATAATAATATAATTGGTCTAAAACGAAAAACAATATACCCTATTTGAAAGAGTTAAACAAAGTGAAAAGTCCAAATTTTGTATGACAACATCAGGAAGGGTTGCCCGATTTAGCTCATTTATGTCCAAATATATAGTGAGAAACGAAATGTCTACATGGCAACACTACGAACGTGTTGCGCGATTAGTTCCATTTTCGAACTTAAATTTACTTGTTTTAGAAACCCGTGTGTAAAATTTCAGCACTCTATCTAAATGAACTCGTTCCAGAGTTATCGTGAGAATGGATAGACGACGGACGGACAGACAGACGGTCGTATAAACGGACGGACAGAGAGACAGACGGACGGACAAACGGATATGCACAAATCAATATAATTTTTTATATTATGCGTGGATGCCTTACCCATATCGTTCTACCAGCATTATTTCTGTGCGTTACGAACGGAATGATAAACGTAGTATACCTTATGATTTCATCTAGGGTATAAAAATGATATTCAGTCGAAACAATAAAAACTTATCAATTTTTTTCAGTTCATAATATGTGAAAGAAAAAGTGCTTGAAACAAAGTACATAGCAGTAACAAAATCAAAACATTTTTAACCCTCCGATAGGTGACAGCTCCGCGAGCTGTAAAATAGAGTACAAGGTCCCTAGGGACCTTTAAGGAAATGTACTAAAGGAACCTGCATTATAAGTGCCTCAGATGTGTGCAAAGTATATCTGGATTATTTTGTGTGTTTAGCTTATAGTTATATAAATTGTCTAAATGTATATAGACCATAAGAGGTATAAAATTTGAGTGGAATGACAAAAAAAAAAGCTTTATATTTTGTTTTAATTCAGGTAAAGTTTTCCTTGTTTATTTGGCCAGGTTGGCTGTAAATGAATGAAAAAATATATATGTACATTATGTTATAAAATATTGGTATTCTATGTTAGTTTTTAGTACATGTAGATTCTACAGCTGCAGTTTGGCAGGTAGCGCACCGAGCTAATTGCCATAAGTGTTCAGCACAAACTGGTAATTGGCAGGTAAAACATTTTGGCCGCGTTTTGCGTTGTCGATGGTTTTGCTGACGACATAAATGACACGACCAACGATTAATGCGAGGTGCAAGCTCAGGTTCAGCTCCCGGCAATGGTTTTTGTAATACCTGAAAAAGTAAAAAAAATTATTATTTCTTTTTAGTGTGAATTTTGTTTCATCTTACCACAATATCAAATGCTTCCATAGCATTCCTAAATTTAGAATAGCACGTTATGCGTGGATTGGTGGCTCGTTCTCCCATGTTTGGCACTGCTAATTGTTTCGTCAACAATTGTAAAAACGCACGCCGCTTGTCCGATTTTCGAAGAGGATTCATTTCGTCGTATATTATGAATGCAGCCAATGCAGCTATATCGATCATGTTGTAGAACATAGCAAGCGGCCAACGATTTGTTGAACGTTTGCAGGAATAAATGCTAAGCATTTGATCCATGGTATCCACTCCCGATTTATGGGAATTGAAATCCAGAATTGTCATAGGCTTTTGCTTATTCACAAGTATAATGCATTGTAGACAGCAATAGTACTGATTTATTTCTTTTCGGCACATATGAACACAATGGTTTTTTTCCGCGCACCGTTCGAACAAACGCAGTTCTTTGTCCCATCAATAACGTTGCCACTTCCAACGTTTAAAAAAAATTGTAGGCATATACGGTACGCCCGACACCAACATATTTTCCAACCAAATCAAGCACGATTTTTTGACCTTGATTTTTGTCGCGTTCTTGACCTGGCACCTTTCCACCATAAATTATGCCCTTGAGCGGATAGAACGACTTCGAGTCACATAACCACCATACTTTTATTCCATATTTGGCCGGTTTAGATGGAATATATTGATTGAAACGTGTGCGGCCTCGATATGGAAATAATTGCTTGTCCACGGTCACCGAACTATGTGGAGTGTATGCTGCTCCCAAATTTGCCTGTAACATAAGCAAAATATCATCGATGGCGGCAGTCTTGCTGGCTAGTAATCTCTGCGGCCGTGAATTTGCGTTATCAAAGCGAATGAATTTTGTAATAGACACAAAACGATCATGCGATAATGCAGCTTTGAATATTGGAGCATGAGGTGAGTCCCATAGTTCCTTTATAGGCTCGGTGTTGGATTTTGTCAGCCCAGCATACAAAATAATCGCCACAAAGGCATCAAACTCTTTCAGGGTCAATGATTTCCATTGTTTCTGGTTCCTTGATTCGATGTAGCTGCTACCTGGTTGGCCTTGCGATTCGTTTCACGTATAATAATGTGTGCAATGTCTTCGGTGATCAGACAACGAAAGATTGACAGCGGATCATAAACCATCTTGTTGGATGGCCCTGGTTTGCTTTGCTTGTAGTCGATAACATTGTTAGAACGTATACGACTACTCGGTGGTTGATCCTTGCACCATTTCGTACCATTTTTAGATTCAAAGTCAGCTGCATCAAGGTCAGCCTGTGAAAAAGCAGCAATGACAGCAGAAGCTTCTTGACGAATAATATCTACTTGATCGTCGTCACCTTCATCGAATTGGTCATCATCGATTTCCACAATTGCTTCGCCTTCGACATCGGACATATCATTGCTATATTCCGGCCGATATATAAGGTCAGTGTCATCATCGACATCGTCAAAAGGGTCGTCATTGTCGCTCATTTCAGCCTCTACATAAGCCCGATATTTTGCATCGACCTTACTCTTTTCCTCCGCAGACAAAGACTGGTAACGCGTCCTATTATTTAGAACTAAGTTCACAACATCCCAATCAGCGTCTGCCATTGTTCTAGAGCAAAACTCTTGGAACACAAAATCATACACCAAAAAAAATATTAAACCAACATAATAACCTTATAAACCGAAAAAAACAATTGTATACTTGAAAAAGTCAAACAACAAAACTCACAAGTGTTCTATAATATGTGTTTATTAATCAAACGGCAGTCTCAAACTGATTGTATCGCCTCTGTGATATACAAGGTCCATAGGGACCTTGTACCTGCGTTTATGTAGGAAATACCTTAAAAAAAAAAGAAAACGCGGATGAGTGCTCGAATAGGCCTGAAAGTTATTTTAATTGATTCAGAATACCATTTTTATGGAATACATGTAGTTTCTAGCGCACGTTACCACAAAATTATGAATACGCAAAAGTAGTGAAAGGTCCCTATGGACCTTCTCACCGATCGGAGGGTTAATGAAGACTCCATCGAATATCCCCCCACCCCGTTGACACTTAGAGAGGTTTGATTGTATATTTATTATATTATCCCTATAGTGTTTAGAGAAATCATCACACAGAGAGTGTGTTAAAGATTAATAATCGTCGGTGGTAGTATCACACACCACACATGCTCTGTGATCGACCAGTAACACTGTTCTGGCTATCACACATATGCTGTATGAGCGGCAATTAAAGTGTTTAATTATAACAATATATATGGAGAGAATACAACAAGATAATACAATCTTGTAAATATTTACTTAATGAATATGCTAACAAAAAAAAAGTTTAATGAGTAGTAAAAACTTAACAATCACTTGAGCATAATTCAGTATTAGAAATAGAAGAAAGAATGGTTACATAGAAAAGAAAACAAGTAAAAAAGCTAGAATTGGTATAAGACCAATTCTTATGATACCCTAGGTGAATCCCCGTATTAAATTTCGTATGGTCACGGATCTATTCAAGTATGATTTTTGAAGTTGTTTTTCGCATATATTTCTAGAACGGTTTGTCGCACAGAAAAAATGATTATAACCAATTTTATAGGATTTCGCATTCTGCAGAAGTTTATAATACAATGGACTGATCGTTTTCAAAGTATACGTAAAAAACCTAAATTTTTATATGGCAACACCAAGAAGGAGTTGCCCGATTTAGTCCATTTTTGACATTTTATTTGGTAATGTAGCAAAAACATCAAGTTCGAAATTTCAGCTCTCTACATTGACGCGTTCTCAGGCAGTGTCCAAATATATAGCGGAAAACAACATTTTTATATGGAAACCCCACGAAGGGGTTGCCCGATTTGTCTCATTTTCGAACTTAATTTTACTTTTTTTTTTAAAGTCCGTGTACAAAATTTCAACTCTCTAAGTATACGCATTCTCGAGTTATCGTGCGCACATGCAAAAATCAAAATAACTTTTAATATTATGAGTGGGTGTCCAATCCATTTTGCTCTACCATCATTATTTAGAGGTGTTACAAACGGAATGACAAACTTAGTATACCCCAATAGATTTCATCTAGGGTATAAAAAACAAAAACAAAAACGCGATGTAAAATGAAAAAAAAGATAATGGTAAAAAAAAATAGTTATGTATGATTATGAATATAGTGAAAAAGTCTTTTCCTGAATATCCCAGTGGTGCCCACCCTCTGAAGCTCCCAAGGTACGTTATTCCATGTATGTACAAAGTGGGCAAAGTAGGAATTACGACATCCTATTTTACTGTTAGTGCACGGCAATAATATTTTCTTATACGAGGTGAGCTAAGGAATTTTAATTTTTCCTACAAATAACAAGGCTCTGAGTATACTATTTTTATACTTTGAGTATACCATTTTATGTGACAAAGTTAATGCTCTTTGGATCAAATAGGAATCTATCCAATAACCGAGGAAAAAATCATGGCATGGGGACACATGGACAAACCCGGTGCAATCATTGAATGAAAGCAACATTTATCCTACTCAGGCATATACAATCCAAGGAAGAGTACATAACGCTACCATAGGTATAGTGCGAAACTAGTAATGCCTTGACAAGGTTCATACATAATTCTGAAGATAGCAAATTAGCTGATATTCGAAGCTGTTCGTGGCCTCTATAAACTTAAGCAATAATATTTGCACCATCATGACAGCAGCTCAGATTTGAGTTAAGATAAACACCAACAATTTTAGCTTTTGCTGGTATGGTGAGATAATATCATTCAATATTATCGCTGGTAACTCCGTAGTGTCCACTGTAGCTCTGGATATGAAAATGCAGTTAGATTTTCTGGGTTTCAGTTTGAGTCCCACAGACACTGATCACTCAGAAATGCTGCTTAAATCTGAATTGAGTTGATATACATGCTCTTGCAGTGATTCCAATGAACCACTCACATACAATTGGATATCATCTGCATACATGTATATTCTAACATGATTTGGTATATCATTTATGAACAAACTAAATAAAAGAGGACCCAGTATCGATTCCTGAGGGGCTCCAAATTAGACACAGTGTTGTGCACAATAAAATCAATGAATACATATATATATATGTATGTACCACACTTTTACTCTTTAAGTACACTGTTCTTGGCTGGCTGGTCATTCCGGCTCGATCGGTTACTAAGAGCTGACAGACTTAGTGCTTAATGAACGAACCTGAGCGACTAACCTTGCGCAATTTTCAGCATACATCTATTTACACAGATATAGTACAGACAGGTAATTTACTCGAGCTAATATTATTCATTTTATCTTGTTGTGAGCAATTAGTTAAAAAACTTAATATAAACTGAACTGAAGCAGAGGATAATCTTAACTGTAACACAAATTACGAAGCAAAAGTGTGTGTACTGTCAAATGCTTTAGAGAAATCAAGCAACGCTAGAATTGAAAAATTATTCTTATCAAACTTTTACTTGAACAGTTTTAAATACCAGTACCGGGAATTTCACTTGTACTTGAGAGATTTTAAATCAAAATCCTTGCGTACTTGTACAGAAAATTAAACAATTCTTAACACATAAAATCACCATCGCAGTAGCGAATTGTCACTACATACAATTTGGATAGAAGGTCCAGTGTGCACTTTGCCCGGGTCTCTCTTATATTTTGGTTATTTTTTTCTTTAAAAACTTTAAATTTTGTAATTATTGAGTGCGATGAAAAATTGAGTTTTCCCTTCCAGCAATTATGGACAACCCGTCAGTATGGGTTGTTCCATGATCTATCAGCTACAACTTCAGATGTGGTGATAATAAAAAAATATTTGATTCTGTAGGGATGCATTGTCCGACCTTGAAACAAATAAGGCAATATATCCTAAAAGATCACTTTATGTGGACGAATCCTACCCGGATGCTTCAAATACAACTTAATATTTTTAGTCAACATATTTTGTATGTAGGTTAGCAACAAATAGTATTGATGGCAAATCCGACTCGATTTTAATATTAAAGATGACAATGCCACTGAAGTGTCTAGCTTTGTTAATCTTGCTGATCAAGATATATTCATTGTTGAGAAGGATAACATTGTAGTGAGTTTAATATAATATTAACAATTGAAAGTACTTTTTTTTATTAAACAATTTAAAACTTAAATCCAATGAAATGTGCCGATGTTATCAGAAACAGAAGCCAGTTCTCTTCGACCAGCTGTGATTTCATCCTAAACAGGTGCTCAGCAATTTGTTTCTGAGTTGAATCCTCCCTCCACATCTTCTGTATCTCCACTTAGTTCATTAAATGCAAGCCGAATGCAGTTATCTTCCACATCACCTTTCTATTCATCATCTCTATCTGTAAGGAATATAAAGCCACCTTCATCTAACCACAAGCAAAAAGATACGAAGACATCTGCATATATGGATAAATTGTCACTAAAAGAAGAGGAGGACATTAATGATGCACTAGCAAATGTGGTAGAATCACAGTATTTAAGAAAATTCATCAATCATATCCGACCTGCCGTGTTCTTAACTGATGGATGAAAAAACTCAGCAAACAATAGTAAGACTATTGTTTCAATGATCAACAATACATGGTATCTTTCGGGAGAAGTAGAAAATGCTGAAAAGTTGGCTGATATAGTATACGATTCAATAGATATTGGAAAAACGAGATATGAATTCTACAGACATTTATGCAATAGTTTAAGCCAACGCTAGTACTATGATGAAAATGGGTGGGCTATCTAATCTTGTAGCTTGGCATAGTACATTCAACAGCCATATAGCTAATTTGTTGGCAAAAGATGTCGTGTAAAAGGAAGGATCTCAATATAAAGGTAATTTCTATTCACAAAGAATTAAAGCAATCAGACTTGGAGAGGGCATCATGTGCAATTACCGTGTGAAACGCGTTGGTGCTCATATAGAAATGTTTATGCTAATTTCATTTATAACTTACAATCCAAGAAGCTTTGTGCTGCTGATAGAAAATTGAAAAAGCTTAAACTATCTATTGCAAAACTGCTTTTTGAAGAAGAATTTATTGAAAATGTAAATGGAGCAATAAAAATATTTGACCCAATATGTCATTTAAAATAACACCTAAATGATAGACTGTTATTTAGCTGACACCTTTGGTTAAAGTAAGGTTAAATGATTAATCAGAAAAAAACCAAAAAAGATGGGTTTTAATGTGACTAAATACGTGGAAAAAGCTAAATTTTTTTTTTATGCATCTTAATTCAAAAGGAATCGAAGACAGGGATGCTTATACAAATTCAAAATGATTTTTTAAGGATTTGTATGATAAGGGCGAGATGAACACTTTAGAATTCTGGAACATTGCGAAAATTACCTGCTTAAACAGCTCAAATTGGGAGAATATTTTCAAACTGGGCACATGTGTATTCTTCTATACTCGTAATATGTTAATTTTCGATCGATCCAAAAATCTTTTAAATATATATTATTCAGAGCAATTGGCTGATGATGTTCATGGTACAGATCATGATGATGAGGAAAATTCCAGACAACGAATAATTTTCTTTTATAAAAAAAAATATAAAACAAAAATATGTTATATTTTAACATTGTAACTTAATTTTTCCTATGATTTTCCGTAAATTTTCCTCTATGATTTTCCTTAGTTTTATCTTTAACGTAATCTACTTGTCTACGTAAACCAAAGGCCATGCTGATTACATCATTCTCTACGCGTAAAAATGACATAAATTACATTACGTATATTACGTTCCCATCCCTGATTAAAAGCTAAAACTAGCTCGAACATGTTAGAAATGGAGTTTATTTAGTTGACTTAAATCAGGATTCACAACGACTAAATACTGCCCTTAGTGAGCATGGCCTTACAGAAGATTTGTGGTTACTTTGGGGCGAAATTTACTGCAGGCACACACGCGAACTTGTAATTGTTATAATTTCCTTGATTGAGAAGAACGAAGTTTGGTTCATATGTAGTAGTTTAAATCACCTTATAAAAATATCATAATACTACCATCTCTATTGGTTTATAGTCTTCTTTGCATCCTTAGTTAGGAGTTCAACATATTGTGAAATGTAGTAATTCCATTTTTTGTTGCTTTGTAATCAATCGGTTCCATATCAGTTTGGCCGAATTGCAGGATATACATAAGTATTTTCTCTGTCGCAGTCAGTATAAAAATGTTATGTAAACATGTTCATTCATATATCCTCTTGTACTTATATCATCAAACACCGGGTGGTAAATCACTTTCATATAACTCTTGAATTTAAGAAAAAAAAAAAACTCTTGAGGGCCCACTTTAAATGATTTCTGTGAAATGATGTAGAATCAAGTCGAGATGAGAAGATAAATATTCTTGCATCTTTAATCAACCGCAGAGTACCATCATCGTGCATCTGCACAGTAAGTACTTTAGTGCAGAGTACCATTGATAAAATAAACAAATATTTGAAAACTGAAAAACATAAATAAAATAGAAATTTCGCGTTCATTGATCACAGTTTCCCTACAAGTCGATACTACATTGTAATACATATCCATACTTAAATAACAAGCCTGAAGAACTACATGTATCTACATATAGCTATACCCCCATCAAGACGAGGTTAAGTGATATCTCGAGTTTTTTTTACTCTTCTCATCTTCTAAGATTGTGTTCGGATAAAATTGAAAAGTTTTTCTGTCCGCCCCGCCGCTTGCTTATAGTCTTCTCTTCTCCCTTAATATATTGTATACTTCTTGTGCTGAGATTTTTTTTCCATTACACTTTTATATTTCTGTGTTGCTTCTGATACATGCGGACTTATTTCCTGCACGATGTTTATCCTCTAGTCAAAGATGTTTCATGTTATTTCCTCACCCGTAAGATAAAAGACGCCTTTCTTGTGTAAATTCTGTAAAGATTGGAATTTCCTCATTTTTCTAGACATTTTTCCAGTAAGAAAAAGGCTGAATGAGTTTTCCTAATGTTTTTATTTATTTTTCAGGTTCGATTCTAGATGGTATACGCCTTCAACAGGGCGGCATATTAGGCTAATCAGGAGGTTTTTAAGTCAAATTCCCACTTTTACAAGGACAGTAATTCACCTCTCTGAGGATTAAAGGCGTACACAAGGATATGGCTGGGCTGTGCTGTAGCCGAGTTGGATTTCATAAATCACTGAAAAGAAATATTGGAGCCAGCGGATTTAGTTGATAGTTTTAGTCACAGTCACGTGCACTTGGATACTGAGCGAATATGCTTACAAGAACAATTATGGGAGTCAGTTCCGGTTACATTTGAGTGTTTGGGTTTAGTTTTGGGGAGGCTTGACAAAATACAATAAGTTTTTCATATTGGTAATTGAATGGTAAGGATTTACTCGAATTAATCTGGTTTCAGTGGAATCGTTAGGTGGCTATAGTGTCTCGAAGTAAATAATTGAACTCATCTACAGGTAAGTACAAAATCGTTGACGATGCCTTTCAGTCTATATCTGCTTGGATTCCACTACCATGGGTGCTCCGTTAAACTAACCTCGAGGTCAAGGTATATAGAAGACAAGTTATGCCCATTTAAATGTTGGCACATTGCAGCTGTTAGCCTGTGACGCAATTCTGTGACTAATGTATATACATTTTTATAGGAAAGACAGAGAGAGGAGATAGAGTATTCTGTTCTCTGTTCCGTATTTTCCTATACATTTCACAATAGGGGAACATGGTTCGTAATGGGAATACATTGTATTCTATATACCTTGGTGGAGGTGTCTAGATGAAATGGACTTATCAGCAGGTATCTCAGTGTTTCAAAGGTCAAAGGTTTCCGCATAGTTTTATTATAATGGTGTAAAGGCTCTGCGAATCTTTTTATAGCGATAGGCACAGTTTCTGCGATGTGAGAGATATGGAATATTAGAATCATGCAGCAGATGACAGGCATATAGATCTGATACGCGTTATGCTTGTGTATCTATAAGTTAAATAAGAGAACAAGGGAACATGGCCTGTTCCATTTCATCAGTAGAATATATCAACCAAGTTCTCAGAAAGGAGCAAAAGTATTCCAAAATTATGTGGTGGCGACAACAGTATAATAAGTCCATTAAATTAAGGCCATGACTGTATCAGATATTTTTAATTTGCGACTCGGACACTTGTAAGTTTCGTTTTCGAAATTAATATGAAATGCGGGAAGATTTCGCAATGCATCACATAGCAGGCTAAGAATTTTAAAAAGTAAAAACAAAAAATTATATTATTGATTAAGACTGTCATGTTTTTTCTCTCTAATAAGATTAGATATTTTGTTTAAAAAAGAGTGGCGATATTTATGTAAAGTTTGATTTATCAAGAATAGTTATGATTAATATCTTTTAATTGTGTTCAATTCTTAAGTATTCAGAGAATTGTTGAACGGCCACGTTTGTGTTTGACTCGTACCTAATACCTTCAATTAATAGATCAGTGTGTAATTAATCCCGTAAAGACGTAATTACTATCGGGTTGCTGACCAGCCACGTATAAAGTGGTATTCCTTTTGAATGACTAACCGCCTGGCCAAATCAAGACTAGTCTTCAATTGTCCAGTACTGGTCGACAGACCACGCAACCTCAACAGCTCTTCAACTGAAGACTACACAGTCATTCTAGTAAAATCAACACCGCCGCTTCAAGCCTCTAACTTTACACAATTGAGCAGTCATACATGGTTCACGGCGCAGATTGATAACTGAAATGGTCCCTCTGTGTTCAGTAAACTTATTACAACTGCAGCTACGAAATTTATTTCCATTAAGATTAATGCATTCAATCGTTGTCAAATTTACACGAAAATGTAGAGATTTATCTTTCAGGCAAGTTGCACTTTTTTATTGTTGTTTGTTCTGCACTGTCAATCGATTTTATTACGATTTTTTCGAATGGTGTAATTTGAAGTAAGGAAGTCTGTTCCTTTCTTTGAGTTGAATTTAACGCAGACCTGTAGCTCGTTTCTGTAATTTCAGACGAGTAAATTCTCTACTCGATGACGTCAAGCAAGCTCACCATCCTTAACTCTACTAATTGAGTTTATTGGTTTCTGTATATACTAGTTGAGAAAGGTGTGGTGAGTTGTTTGGCATTGGAAGGAATCTTCGATTTTGAAACAAAAATTGAAAAAGACGAAATTTCAAAGCCTGCTATTTTATTGCATGCTGTCATTGTTGGTTATTCATAATTATTTTTGAAGTATAAGTGAAAATTATTGTGTTTAATTTGTATATGTATCAAGAAAATGGCCAATATATTCGTGCTATTATACGGAAATATTTACGACCGAAGAAATATGCTAAGGATCCACCGGCGTAATTTAAAAGATGCAAGCGATCCTTTTAACAGCCCTGAGATTTGTTGAGCTTTTCCGGTTTACCAAAGAAGGAGCAATGGAATTACTTAACGAATTAAGTCCAAATATGAAAAATGCAATTAGAAGAACACATATTCCCAAAAATATAAGGATGTGTGCTGCATTACATTATTGTGCTACCGGCTCCTTTTTAAGGGATTGTGGGCAAGATTTTATCTGCCCAATTAGCAAGACTATGATGTGCCGCATTGTTAATAAAATAACATATGTTCTTCAGGACAAACTTATGAAAAGGTATATATAGTTTCCAACTATGCAGCAGAAACAAAATCAAATTTAAAGACGGTAATTTCTGTAATTCGGATTAAATGAACCAATTGAACAAAATGACGCATTTCAGATTTTATGACGCAACCGGTTTTCCTGGGGTGATTGGAGCATTAGACTGTACCAATTTTAAGATTAAGGAACCATCTTTGGAAGTCGAACACTGCTATATAAGCCGTAAAGGAATTCATTCGAAGATTGTTCAACTAATTTGTGATTTCGACCTGGAAATTTTCAACTGCTTAGCTAGATTTGGTGGTAGCAGCCATGGTGCTTTTATCTGGAATGCAAGAGAAACAAGAGCATTTCTAGAACAAGATTTTCTGAATAATGAACGTAAAGTGTGGCTGATGGGCGATTCCGGTTATCCACTGGAACCATGGTTTATGACGCCAATCAGTAATCCCAATACTGTAAATCAACAAAAATATAACGATGCCCGTACTTCAGCTAGAAACTGTGTAGAGAGATTGAATGGAGTCTTGAAAAAATTATTTGTATGCTTGTCTGGTAATCGTGGCACTTTAGTTAACCCTGCATTTGCCGGCTCTATCATAAATGCATGCTGTACCCTTCAAAATATGCGGCGAAAATATAATTTACCATTGCCTTCAGATAGTGAGAACTTTACGCATGAGACAGGTAATGGAGAAGCACAAATACAAAGCTCGTACTTAACACGGGGTAGGGTTATTAGAGAAAGAATAGTAAGGAATTACTTTAGTGCTTAATTGTGTTTCTTTTTTACTTTTTAACTAATAAATAGTTTATGTGGATAAATAAATTAAACTATGTCTGTTAATTCAACTTTTCATTAATTTCCTTCAATTTGGTTAAAAGATTTAACATATTTGAATTTATTTTCTTTAATTCTTCTAACATCGCATTGTTCTGCTGGTCCACATACTTCTTCGCTTCTTCAAAGCAGCTTTTGAATGAGCTTACTGATTTTCCTTGAGGTGTTATTGCAGCTTGTCTAGTTTCACTTGTTGAAACCGCCGATGATTTTGGTTTCTCTTCCGGTTGTGATGGCTCCTCTATCATATTTGACAGCTACTCTATGATGTTAGGTGTTTCCACTTCTACACCTGTTGTTGAGCCAGCGTCAGCTAAAGTCTGCTCATTAACAGAAAAGTTAATACAAGTCTGCAAATTGAAAAATTAATTTTGTGTTATATGTGGTTTCAAATCTTTTTTTCATTAAATCCTGCTTCCGGAGTAGCTCCATCCCCTTCGACTAAATCTTGAAAAAAAAATTGAATCACTTCTAAATCCATTTTCTCCAAAGGTTTTGCTCCTTCGCGAGAAGGACGATTTCCAGTTTTTTTCTTGAAAGCTTTTACTTTGTTGTATTGCTTTTTCATAGCCGCTTTCCAATCGATCCAGCACTAAAATAAGTATGGTTTGCTTGAAGTTTTAATAAAGTAATTAAAACCTATTCTTTTCCATTGTTCGGGGCTTTTCTTTCCACCACTCATTGAGTTTAACTCAGAAGCAGCATTTTTCCCACATAACTCGTGCTTGATACTACTACTTTACACGAAAATGTAGAGATTTATCTTTCAGGCTAGTTGCACTTTTTTATTTTAACTTGTACCTAGATGTGTATTTCATTACAAATTGTTCTGCACTGTCAATCGATTTTATTACGATTTTTTCGAATGGTGTAATTTGAAGTAAGGAAGTCTGTTCCTTTCTTTGAGTTGAATTTAACGCAGACCTGTAGCTCGTTTCTGTAATTTCAGACGAGTAAATTCTCTACTCGATGACGTCAAGCAAGCTCACCATCCTTAACTCTACTAATTGAGTTTATTGGTTTCTGTATATACTAGTTGAGAAAGGTGTGGTGAGTTGTTTGGCATTGGAAGGAATCTTCGATTTTGAAACAAAAATTGAAAAAGAAGAAATTTCAAAGCCTGCTATTTTATTGCATGCTGTCATTGTTGGTTATTCATAATTATTTTTGAAGTATAAGTGAAAATTATTGTGTTTAATTTGTATATGTATCAAGAAAATGGCCAATATATTCGTGCTATTATACGGAAATATTTACGACCGAAGAAATATGCTAAGGATCCACCGGCGTAATTTAAAAGATGCAACCGATCCTTTTAACAGCCCTGAGATTTGTTGAGCTTTTCCGGTTTACCAAAGAAGGAGCAATGGAATTACTTAACGAATTAAGTCCAAATATGAAAAATGCAATTAGAAGAACATATATTCCCAAAAATATAAGGATGTGTGCTGCATTACATTATTGTGCTACCGGCTCCTTTTTAAGGGATTGTGGGCAAGATTTTATCTGCCCAATTAGCAAGACTATGATGTGCCGCATTGTTAATAAAATAACATATGTTCTTCAGGACAAACTTATGAAAAGGTATATATAGTTTCCAACTATGCAGCAGAAACAAAATCAAATTTAAAGACGGTAATTTCTGTAATTCGGATTAAATGAACCAATTGAACAAAATGACGCATTTCAGATTTTATGACGCAACCGGTTTTCCTGGGGTGATTGGAGCATTAGACTGTACCAATTTTAAGATTAAGGAACCATCTTTGGAAGTCGAACACTGCTATATAAGCCGTAAAGGAATTCATTCGAAGATTGTTCAACTAATTTGTGATTTCGACCTGGAAATTTTCAACTGCTTAGCTAGATTTGGTGGTAGCAGCCATGATGCTTTTATCTGGAATGCAAGAGAAACAAGAGCATTTCTAGAACAAGATTTTCTGAATAATGAACGTAAAGTGTGGCTGATGGGCGATTCCGGTTATCCACTGGAACCATGGTTAATGACGCCAATCAGTAATCCCAATACTGTAAATCAACAAAAATATAACGATGCCCGTACTTCAGCTAGAAACTGTGTAGAGAGATTGAATGGAGTCTTGAAAAAATTATTTGTATGCTTGTCTGGTAATCGTGGCACTTTAGTTAACCCTGCACTTGCCGGCTCTATCATAAATGCATGCTGTACCCTTCAAAATATGCGGCGAAAATATAATTTACCATTGCCTTCAGATAGTGAGAACTTTACGCATGAGACAGGTAATGGAGAAGCACAAATACAAAGCTCGTACTTAACACGGGGTAGGGTTATTAGAGAAAGAATAGTAAGGAATTACTTTAGTGCTTAATTGTGTTTCTTTTTTACTTTTTAACTAATAAATAGTTTATGTGGATAAATAAATTAAACTATGTCTGTTAATTCAACTTTTCATTAATTTCCTTCAATTTGGTTAAAAGATTTAACATATTTGCATTTATTTTCTTTAATTCTTCTAACATCGCATTGTTCTGCTGGTCCACATACTTCTTCGCTTCTTCAAAGCAGCTTTTGAATGAGCTTACTGATTTTCCTTGAGGTGTTATTGCAGCTTGTCTAGTTTCACTTGTTGAAACCGCCGATGATTTTGGTTTCTCTTCCGGTTGTGATGGCTCCTCTATCATATTTGACAGCTACTCTATGATGTTAGGTGTTTCCACTTCTACACCCTGTTGTTGAGCCAGCGTCAGCTAAAGTCTGCTCATTAACAGAAAAGTTAATACAAGTCTGCAAATTGAAAAATTAATTTTGTGTTATATGTGGTTTCAAATCTTTTTTTCATTAAATCCTGCTTCCGGAGTAGCTCCATCCCCTTCGACTAAATCTTGAAAAAAAAATTGAATCACTTCTAAATCCATTTTCTCCAAAGGTTTTGCTCCTTCGCGAGAAGGACGATTTCCAGTTTTTTTTCTTGAAAGCTTTTACTTTGTTGTATTGCTTTTTCATAGCCGCTTTCCAATCGATCCAGCACTAAAATAAGTATGGTTTGCTTGAAGTTTTAATAAAGTAATTAAAACCTATTCTTTTCCATTGTTCGGGGCTTTCTTTCCACCACTCATTGAGTTTAACTCAGAAGCAGCATTTTTCCCACATAACTCGTGCTTGATACTACTACTTTTCGCAGTATACTGTCCACGCCCAACACTTCGGTTAGATTTCATTAAATCCAACAGTCTAAGGCCGTTTGCACATCGAAAAACGAAAACGAACGAATAAGCAGTTCCACACCGAAAATTCGTTTATACTTGCACATCAAAAACGAACGAATAAAAGTCGGGTTATGTTTTAGTTAAGTTTGACATTTCTCGTGTTTAATAGCTTTTCAGTGTTTTTAGTAAATTAGTTATTTACGAGAATGCGATCTACTGTACTTAAAAAGAAAATTTATTTTTACCTTGCTCTTCACCAGTGGGGTAGAATAAGCAATAAGTAAAAAAATCGTCGATATTGGGTGCACCCACTGAACAAGTTAAGAAGAAAGCATGGAGAATATTTTACAATGTAAAGGCATTGGAAAAGTGGCATCTGAAACACTTTCAGTATTTCAGAATGTCAAGGGAGAAATATAATTATATTTATGGACTCGTAAAAAACTCATTAGCTCCAATCGGAAACAATTATCGACGTGACACTGTTAGTGCAAAGGAGAAGTTAGTTCTTACTTTAAGGTAAGATTAATATTACTAAAGAATTTGAATCTATGCATGTATATACTAAGATTACATAATTTCTTTCTCAATAGGTTTCTGGCCACTGGCTCGACGTATTCAGATCTTGCTATACGCTTTTGTATGGGAATATCTACCTTTCGGAAATGCATAATGCACACAATAGACCTGATATTGTAAAAGCTCTGTCCTATAGCACTGCTAAAGCTTGATGTGAAAAAGTGGAAGGATATTTCCGAAGGATTTCTAAAGAAATGGAACTTTCCTAACTGCTTGGGTGCAGTTGATGGTAAACATGTAATTTCTTTTGACCCAAAAAACACAGGCAGTCTATATTTTAATTACAAAAAGACATTTTCGACTATATTAATGGCAGTTGTGGACGCAGATTACAAGTTCATTATGGTAGACATAGGAGCATATGGTTCAAATGCGGACTCCACCATATTTATGAACTCTGAGTTCGGAAATAAATGGCTCCATAAACCTCATGAGCTGCAGGCTCCAGCTGACTGCCCCTTAACCTGGTTGTACTGAGCTTCAGACATTTGTTCTTATTGGAGATGAAGCGTTTGGTTTAAAGCGAAATTTGCTTATGCCTTACTCAGGAAGGCACCAAACTGTGGCACATGCAATATTTAACTACCGGTATGCTGTTTTGTAATATGGGCGTACAAACCAACTTTAACATCTCATCTCTTTCAGGTTGTCGAGAGCTCGCAGAATGGTAGAAAGTGCTTTTGGCATCCTCGCACATACTTGGCGTATATTCTTGAAGAGGATTGAAATTAGCACCACTTCTATAAATAAAATAATCTTGTGTTGTTACACGCTGCATAATTTTCTCCGAATGAATTTTGAAGAAAACTTTGAAGAAGATCAATCGACATTGAACTTACAAACTGAAATTATCAGTAATAGCTTTCTACCACCCTCAGCAGCTGTAAATGTGCGTAATAGCTTCACTAAATGGTGCATGGAAGAAGGTGATATGCTATTCCAATAATACATTATCACTAGATGTAATTGATTTTATAATTACACCAAAAACGGTGGAAATAAACGTGTTTTTTTAATAGAAAATCTAATTTTATTTGAATACAAATTTATTTAAAGGTCTTTGTGTTAAGAGACAGAGCAAATTAAAATAAATCACAACCTTCTGGGCGACAACAATACTTAAACTTACATTACTTACTACTTAGGTAGTAATAGGAATAAAAAACTAAACACAGCCTCCTTGGCGACAAAAATACTTAAAACTTATAACTTACTACTCAAAAACGACTAATCACAGCCTTGCTGGCAATAATAACATTAATATGTGATTATAAAATATGGATATGTACACGTTCATGTACATGTTCATTTTTTCTGCTAATACAAAAATGTGAAAATATAAATGTAAAATATAAACGTATACCTATTTAAATAATGTATTGATATGTATATAATTTAACGCTTTACGAAATGCTTTTAATTAGCTGTAAAAGTGACTTACAGTAGAATATTAAGCCGCCATAAAAGTGACATTCAACTTTACAAATAATTTTTTAATACACCATCCAAAAGGTTAATAAATACATACAGTTCAATAATTATGTAAATATTTTGCAAAACTGAATAATAAATAAACATATTTTAACTTACACGTGTTTCAGTTTCTCGATTCAAATTCATTTTCCGTTAATTTTAAATTATTTCTCATTAATTTTCTCAACTGTCGCCCACAAACTCAATGACAAAAACTTTCCCAAAAATATTTTCAATTGATAGAGAACCGAAACTCTATTCGGGGCATTACAGAAACACATCTAGTTGTCTATTCATGTGGTGAATAGAGTTCTGTAGTAGGCATAATAAAGAATGGAGTACAGTTTCATACAGAAACACAGTGATGGAGAATGACAACAAAATGACGTGAAATAGAGAATTGCAATTGAGATCTTCTATATTTGATAGTTACAGAAACGATCTACTGGCCAGTGTACATAATTTTACATCAGCACCAGAAATTAGCTGCTTTTCAGTACTATGCCAACTGGTGGATAACAAGTGTAAATATATTATAACAGTACAGACGGTAGATAATATTTGATTGGATTAGGGAGATTAAGCGCAGCGAGTAGCGGATGCACTGCAACCATTTGTGGCAACACTTAAAAATAAATATAAATTTCCTCTTATGTAATTCACACATTCTTTGTGAAAGTAAGTAATCTTATAGTAGCCCAGAAATTTATTAAATTAATTCTTTCTTATGTCAAATAAAATATATGATCATAGCAACCTTTATTCCATAATTCCTAAACGATTCTAAAGTGGTGACCCCGACAAAGGAATTTTTGAGGCGGTAAGCTCCATCTAGTGGTAAGGTGTCCCTTAACTATTAACCAGAGATGGCCAACCCAGTACCCGATCCACCCGAACCCGATGGCCCGAAGCGATAGCAAGAGTTAGCGTACGAGTTCCACCTTTCTGGAAGCAGAACCCTGACCTATGGTTCCTACAACTGGAAGCTCAATTCCACACTAGTGGCATATCCCAAGATGAGATGAAGTATTACACTCTGGTTGGCAATTTGGATGCCAGCATCCTTACAGAAGTCCGAGATGTTGTACGGAGGCCACCAGCAGCTGAAAAATACAAGACGCTGAAAAACCAGCTCCTGGTGGCATACCAGGATTTCGAGCAGAGGCGCTTACAGAAACTTCTCAGCCAAGTTTCACTGGACGGCAGACGACCAACACAGCTTCTCAATCAAATGAAAGAGCTCGCATCCGATGGCATCAGTCCTGATGTTTTAAGAGCCCTATGGCTCCAACGACTTCCCCAGCAGATTCAGGCTATCTTGGCGGTAAATGCTAGCCAAGATATTACCAACTTAGCAGCAATGGCCGACAAAATATCTGAAACTATATCATCTCCAGATATTTTGTCCGCCTCTACAACATCACCAGAACCTTCCATAAGTGTACTTCAACAGCAAATAGCCGCTCTGGATACCAACATTGGGCAGCTCAGACGACGAAGCTCATCACGACAACGCAACTCTAGCTGGTATAATAACAGAAGCCATTCATCAGTGGCGCCACGGAAGGCTTTCACCAACCAGTCACTTTGCTGGTATCATCAGAAGTTTGGCGAGGCAGCTAAGCGTTGTCAACAGCCTTGTAAGTACCAGGGAAAATAAATGCCGGGCCGCAATTGACGACTAGCTACCCCGCATCTAACATCAGTCGTCTATATTTCACAGAGAGGTCATCAAACAAAATATTTCTTATTGACACCGGAGCTGAGGTGTCAGTAATTCCGCCAACTGTGGAAGAAAAACGAAGAACTTGTAATTTTTAGTCTTAATTCTATATCCGAAAAAAAGGTGCAGGTAACCTGCCTGCCTAGAAAAATATATTTTTTTGAGGTTTTTATAATAAATTTTATTAACTGGCGCCCGAGCAGGGACCGCTCAAGCAAATCGTGAACTAGTTTTTCCGCGATCATAAGTAATTAATCGATTAAAAACGGTGTGCTAACCATCGCCGCATTTTGATTATAAACGGAAACAATATTTGTTGTGCAAAATTAAGTGATCACTATCAATTATTTAATTTGTGTGCTAACCAGTGCCACTCTGAGATTATAAAAATAAAAAGTGAAAACCTAAATTATAATCACGACTAAAAAATTAATTTGTGAAAGTACTAACCATTGCCACTTTGATCATAACCTTAATTAGTGCAAGGGAGTGCGTTCGATAAAATAACCACTTCAAACAAATATTCCACGTTTGCTACTGAGGCAAGTAAAAGGGATAAAATCCTTTGAAGTCATCTTTAACGAAAAGACCAGAAAACGAGGCCCCGGAGTCACCAAAGCAAACCAGCTTAGGAATAAACGGAGTCGACGAGTAATCATTTGGATAACCATAACCAAGGATATAAATACCCGCCGACAGCCGCCTGATCTGTTCAAGAGGAAATACTACAAGCGGTCCTACACGTATAGAATAAGGACAAAAAACACCGGAGCATCTATACGTTACATAAAGCTCAAACAACTTAAGACTCATCCAGATGTACGTCCTTCATCTGTTATTTGTACTGTAAGTCATTTATTTTTGCATTCCATTGAATCAAAAAACCATTACTTAAGAAGTGAAATATTTTAAATATCTAAAAAAAATTTTTTTAAGGAAAAAAGTGATCAAGTGAAAAGTTAGGAAAACTGAGAATTTAAATATAAATTAATTGATTATATTTCGAAAGTTAATCTCTCCTTATTCAATCAATTCAAGTGAAATAGAAAAGAATCTAAAACTTTCATAATTTCTAGAAAAAGAAATTTAGTTCCATTGAAAATAAATTCTTTCTCTTCTAGTTTTAAAGCAATAAAATATCAATTTTCTTTTCAATTCCTGCAAATCAATTATTTAACAAATCGTTGAAAATATAACTATTTAAAACAAAAATCATTAAGGTACAAATTGAACAGAACATTTGTTTATCCTTTCATGCAAAAGTAAATTAAAAGGAAATACAGAATGGCACAAAATAATAATATAATCAGAGCACCTAGATTAGTACCTGGAAATGAAGATGCTCAAAATCCTCGACCTAATCCTCCCGTACAAAACGTTCCTGTACAGAATCCTCCATACAGAATATTACTGTAGCTGATCTAACAGCCCATATATATCAGATATTGTAAGAAGGGAAGGTAGGCAAATTTTTAACTCAATTATCAATCCAGGTGTAGACATAAATAATGATATCGACCAAAATATCGAAGTCGGGCAAGACGCGAAATTGTCTGCCATGGACAAGATTCCTGATGTTCTGAAAAGCTTAAGGGAATTCTCTAGCTAACCAGGAGAATTCAGTTCATGGAAAAAAAGTGTCGATCGTATTTTAAGAATTTATGAACATCTTAAAGGAACGCCAAAATATTACGGCATCCTCAGTGTCATTCGGAACAAAATTACGGGTTGTGCAGATGTTGTACTCGAATCTTACAATACTCCTTTGAAATGGGAGAAAATTTCCAAGTGTCTCACACTTCAATACGCAGACAAAAGAGATTTAGGTACCTTAGAGTACCAGATGACTACGTTAGTTCAAGGGAATAACACAATTCATGAATTTTATCAAACAGTGTATCACCATCTTTCTTTAATTTTAAATAAACTTTCTTCCATGGAAATGAGCCATGAATCACTCAACATAATGACTCAATCGTATCGTGATAAAGCACTAGATACATTTGTTAGGGGACTCAAGGGAGATCTACCCAGGTTACTCAGCATGAGAGAACCAGTGGACTTACCACAAACCCTTCATTTATGTCTTAAATTACAAAATGTTTATTATCGAGTTCACCATAGTCACGGAACCTTTCGAAGAATACAACACCAGTCATCACCTCCTTCTGTTCCACACAGAAGAAATAAATTTTTTACAGAAAATGTTAACCCAATTCCAGCGCCCAGAAGGAATTTTTATCCAGAACTAGTCCACAATCCTCAGAGACCTGTTGCAGCTAATTTCTCTAAACCAGCCCAGTATATTCAACGTCCACGAAGACAGCCATTTATCAGTGAGCATCCTCCTTTTCATAAACCTGTTCCAAAACCCGAACCAATGGAAGTCGATCACTCAGTACACTCACGAGCAGTAAATTATCAGAATCGACCTCCAATGCAACAATTCAATGCTAAGAGACCTCCTTCATATCAAACTCACCAAAATAATAAATTTCAACGAATTTACCATACGGATCAAGTTGAAGCCGACGAGCAAAATTATATAAGCGATTATGATAAAAACTTAAACTACGAAGACGAAAATCTTGACCAAACTCTCGTTGACTACATCGATTCTCATGATAATCCAAGCTTAGGACAACCAGAAGAAATAAATCACATTTATTTTTTAGGCTAAGGAGCTCTTCGGTTCCTTACTTTGAGCACGTAGCGAAGAGCGGCGAAATTTTAAAATTTTTAGTGGACACAGGTTCAAACAAAAATTATATTCAACCCCGCCATATAAAAAATCCTATTCCAAATGATAAAGCCTTTTATACCAATTCTGTAGGAGGCAACATTCTGATCACCCATAATGCCATAATAAACTTATTTGGACATAAAGTAAAAAAACTGAAATTCTTCATCTTACCCAGTCTCATTTCTTTTGACGGTATTATCGGCAATGATAGTGTAAAATTGACCTACACAACAACGGTCAAAGGAGAAATACGTACCACGACTAGTGATCCTATTTACTCCAAGTCCTATCCACATCCTATGGCTCTAAAAAGTGAAGTCGAAGTCAAATAAAAAATTGCTCGAAGATGGAATTATCAGACCATCGAAATCACCATACAATTCTCCTGTATGGATCGTCCCCAAAAAAGCGGATGCATCCGGAGAGAAAAAGTATAGAATGGTTATCGACTACCGAAAATTAAATACAGTTACCATACCCGATCGATATCCCGTACCCGAAATCAACGAGGTTTTAGCAAATCTAGGAAAAAATAAATGGTTCACAATAGCAGACTTGAAAAGCGGATTTCATCAAATTTCATTAAAGGAATCTGACGTCGAAAAAACCGCATTTTCCGTGAACAATGGGAAATATGAGTTCACACGCTTACCATTTGGGCTCAAGAACGCCCCCTGCATATACCAAAGGACTCTAGATGATATTCTTAGAGACCATATTGGAATAAGATGTTACGTCTATATAGATGATATCATCATCTTTGGTAAGGATGAAAGCGACCATTTCAGAAACCTCGAAATAATATTTAAAACCCTAGAGGCAGCGAATATGAAAATTCAACTGGATAAGTGCGAGTTTTTACAAAACGAAGTTGAATTGTTTCAAGAAACGGAATTAAAACCAATCCCAAAAAGGTACAAGCAATGGTTGACTTCCCAATTCCTAAAACATGAAAAGATCTTCGGTCATTTCTCGGCATGTCAGGCTACTATCGAAGATTTATAAAAGATTACGCGAAATTAGCGAAACCCCTGACAGCCCTTTTAAGAGGGGAAGATGGACGTGTGTCCAAAAATATCTCTAAAACCAAAACCATTTACCTAAATGACGAAGCAATTGATGCATTTAATAAAATTAAGAGCTCACTAATTTCCAAAGAAGTAATATTCTCACATCCAAATTTTGAAAAAGACTTTAAACTTACAACTGATACTTCTGACCACGCCATCGGCGCAGTATTGTCTCAACATAACAGACCAATAAAATGAGAAGGAAATGCTTGCCATTATTTGGTCGTTAAATTCTCTAAGAAACTTCCTATATGGATCCAGAAAAGTTAAGATATTCACTGACCATCAACCTGTAACATATGCCTTAAGTAACAAGAATACTAACGCTAAAATGAAACGATGGAAGGCCATACTTGAAGAGTATAACTACGAGCTTAAATATAAGCCGGGAACAACAAACGTTGTCGCCGATACTCTATCGCGGCCTCCCCAAACATCTTTGATAAATCCAAGGAATACGACCCAGCATAGCGACGAAAGCTCTTCGCATAATCTAATTCCTTCAGTAGAAGCTCCCGTAAACGTCTTTCGAAATCAGTTGATACTAAAAAGAGATGACCATATCAATTACAAAAACCCCGATCTAATTAATATAGTTAAAAGATATCTCAATCCAAATACTATAAACGGCTTAATGACAGAAGAAGCAACAACGGGTCAAATTCAAGAAATATATCCCATTCATGTCAAAAATTATAAGATTAGATATTCACAAACATTAGTATGAGACGTGACTGATGAAACACAACAGGAAGAAGTAATATTAACTATCCATCGCAGAGCCCATCGTAACCCACAGGAAAACAGACAACAAGTCTTAGAGAAATTCTACTTTCCAAGAATGAGCAGGAAAATTAATCATTTAGTGAAGCGTTGCACAGTCTGTAAAAAAAACAAGTATGAAAGGCATCCGAATAACCAATTCATTAATCCTGCTCCCATCCCAAATTATGCAGGCCATACCCTCCATATCGATATCTACTCAACAGAAAATAAATTAGTATTAACGGTTATAGACAAATTCACCAAACTGGCACAAGCCAAGACGACCCCTAAGGGACCTGTTGTTTTTCTTTGGCATACCTGAAATTGTAGTTATCGATAATGAAAAAGCGTTAAACTCCGCATCAATAACTTCCATGATGGAAGATGAATTGAGTATCACAATTTTTAAAACACCACCATACAAGAGCGAAGTTAACGGTCAAATCGAGCGTTTTCATTCCACCCTGTCGGAAATCATGCGATGCCTGAAGACAGAAGGAATGCCTCGTAATTTCGAAGAACTCATAGAACGTTCCATAAACGAATATAATTTTACTATCCACTCCAGTACAGGAAAAAAACCTGTCGAATTGTTTTTCGGAAGAAATCCAAACGTTAGTCCCGAACAATTTGAAAGAACGCGTTTAAGTAATATAGAGATATTGAAACAGAAACAGCAGAAAGATATTAAATACCATAATAAGAAAAGAAAACCAATAAAAAATTACGAGCAAGGGCAAACCATTTATGTTAAGCATAATAAACGAATAGGACCTAAACTTACAGTTAGGTATAAAGAAGAAATAGTTAGAGAAAATAAGAATACAGTAGTTGTAACAGAATCAGGGAAAACCATACACAAAAGTAACATTTGGAATTGAACTACTTAGTCTTTTATTTCAGATGTGCTATTCGCGCTGTTACAAGTGGAATTCAAATCCTGGATTAGTCCAACTCCCAGATAGTTGCCATTAGTGTTGGAAAAGCAAAGATACAAAACGGAAATTACAAATTAATCCATGTTATTGAGCTCGACAGATACCAGAAATTAGTAACCGAAATAAATCCAATCCTTGAGAACGAAATCACAAAATCACATCCATTATTCCCTTACCTTAATTACGAGCTACTTCAAATTCAGGACTTATTAGACAACTTAAAGGTACATAAAATTAAAAGATCCATCAATTTGATAGGTACAGCTGGAAATCCAGACCACGAAGATTTTGAGATAATAAAAGATAAAATGAATAACGTACTAAAAAATAACAATAAGCAGTTAATAATTAACCAATTGCATAACGAGTGAATAAACAATATAAATAAACAATAACAGAAAAGATATTCAATGGTCTGCTAGCCCTTAATCTTCAGTATAAGTTAAAATTAATTAAAGAAGAATTAGTCAATATTAGATATGCCATTCATTCAACTAGCTACTAGTACTTTAGATAAAGAAAACCTCCCATACAGTACACCGGAGGAAGCTCTAGATTTCGCATCCACTAAAATCATTACAAATAGCACTTGTCTACTTTATTTTGCAAATATCCCAATGACAACAGAAGATTTATATAAAGAATTGTTAATTAAAGCTGTCAAAATGAATCATATAGTTAACGAAATCTCTTTCAATAGGATCTTAAAAACTATTGAAAAAAATTTTGGTATCACAAGAGACTGTAAAACATTCAACCATTTGTCAATATGTAATCAAAATAGTGTTGTAGATATTAGCAATTCTACCTGTCTTCCGAACCTTCTGAAGAGTTTAAAGTCGACATGCAACAAAATCAACAATCAGCACGTACCCACCATAGATGAAATAGTACCAGGAATCATTCTTCTTAATCAATTTAATCGAAGTATTCATGTTGAAGATACCTTACACAGCCTTAATGGAACATTTTTAATAAAATTCCACAACATAACCATCGACATCAATGGCAGATCATTTACATCAAGAGAAGCCTCTACTCTTCAAGCCCTACCAGCTATTTTACACCCAACTCCGCAAGAAAAAGAATTCCGAGAAGTCCTGTCGTTAGAAATGATGAAAGAGATCCAAATTAACAACACCAATAAAATTGAATCAGGAATCACTTACCCCACATACTACGCGTGTTACAAACTACATACTGACCTCATCTGGATCTGCCGCTGTTGCATTAAATTGGCTAAATCACAGCTAACATCAGCAATAAAGTGTGAAGCTGAACAGCATTCCCATCGTGATTCAGAGCTAGCAGAGAGATCACGATCGTCACTATCCGTTGACTCAGCCGCCCAATTTCCAGTCGACCTATCCACTGACGCTAACGGGGTCAACGTAGATTTTAGCAAGTCTTTGCTAACTTCTGAGAATACCTGTACAGGCCAGTCCAAGAGTTCTTTGCTGGCTGCTGTACACCGTTCCTCACAGTCCCATACAACTGCTGGAGACAAGGTTGTCCCAAATCGTAACAAACCCGTCATAAGTATTGAGGCTCGGCTGCTACAATTGACTAAGAGGGTTGACTCTATTACTGGTAGCAGTACAGTAGATTTTGGTACACTGTCACGAATTTATAAAAAAAAAAGAACATTGGTAATCGGTAATTTGACCAGTGCTCTGACGTGCAGTAAAGTCAGGGACTACCTTCTACCAGCTCTGTGTGCAAGCGTCAACTTGCCAAAATCATTTTGTGATAGGGTCGAGCTTATCTCACCGATCAGGCCCAAATCCGGTTTGCCTACTCGAATTCTGCCTAAAGTTTTTATTACGTTCTATAACGAGGAAGAATGCAATGCATTTTTTTCTAGCTTACTTAAAGCAGCTAAAAATAAAACCATTAACGCTAAATTTAATTGATCCTGTGGGTGCCAATACCAGAGTTTACATTAACGAAGACCTGTTACCTCAAGAGCTCCATCTTCTTTATTCCGCACTGGGCCTTAAGAAACTAAATCAAGTGGAAAGGGTTTACACAAGGAACAGAACCGTTTATATCTTATACAGGTCGGCCGACTGTGCCACCAACTTTGTAGCAGCTCGTTTCACATTGGAATTGGCAGATCGTCTCTTACAACCAACAAATTCACCTGTTACCGTAACGTCCCTTAATCACCATGAGCTATGCTCAATTTTTGACAGACGGGTCCCACTCAAAACAACTAGAATTCGCACTATTAATGACACAATTTTTAAATTCCCGGAAATTCTACTGAAATGTCAATATCGCGATCTCGCATATAGACAATGGAAAAGTGATAAATCGGTTGCGAATCATCATGAGTTTCAACTATTGAGAAGGCAGGCCGACTACATGATCAGATCTAAATTAAGAAATTATACGATGAAGGGTATCAGGGAGGGAATGTCATCAATTGGAGGAAGGTAAATGAAATAGGCCTGGGCTCCAAAGCGAGGGCTCAACCAGATTTCGATCCGGACGAATATGTTGAGCATCTCTGTCCCAGCTCTATATTGCTGCAAGATGAAGAAAGAAAAAAGGCGCGATTTGATTGATTGTAAGTTCTGAGCTCTGACTAGTAAGATAGAAGTAAAAAAGTAAAAAAAATTCATTTAACTAAAAAGAAGATAAAAAGAAACAAATAAGTAAGTTGTAAGTAACTCAAAATAACGAAACTGAACCTGAAAATTAAAGGGGAAATTAATAAAACAAAAATAATTCACCAAATAAAAGTTTTGCTTACTTGATATTCCCAAACCCAAAGAGGTTGCTATCAGACTTCCCAAGTAAGGCTTCTCAGCTGAATCCGAACTTTTCTCCAATGGGCTCCATCTCAGAAGTCCTAGTTGGCGAAGACAAAAGCAGATCCCAGGTAACAGTCCAAATTGGTTCACTAATTTTTCGCGCACTTACAAGAACTCTGGCACGTGATTCATATCGTCCTGGTACTCGCTCGGCCAAGTGGGGGAAATTCAGCCAGCAGTGTAACCTGCGAAACAAACAAAAGAAAAAACGGGTGCTCCCCGAGTTCCAGCAACCAAAGCGGATCCTGTAACAAATGGTGTCAAGTGTGGGGTAATTGATGGCGTAATTATGATCACCCCATCGCGTTCTATTTTGCACAAGGACGTCTTGTTTTACCTCAAAATCTCGACCTGGAGAGTAAACCAACAGCAGAAGGAAAATTAAAATTAAAAGCAACGTGTCTAGGTGAACCTAACCTCAAACCAGAAGGGCCCAGAAGGGAGAAGATACCCAGGGTTATGCAAGTACCGTAAATATATTTCTAGTTTAAGTTTTTTTTTATATAATTTCAAATAAAATTTAGTAGTTTGCCTCTTAAATTCGAATTATATTTAACTTAGTATTAGAAATCTAGATAGAATCTAATGCTATTCTTTCTTTCTGACATAATTTTTACATACGAAAAGCAATTATTCTTGTTCGATTTATTATTACAATGCAACTTAGGAATACTTACCTAATATAAACATTTATACGTTTTAGGACCATAAAATCGAATTGCTATAACTAACAGAGTAATTACTAGTGCAATACAGGTTAAAAGAGAACTCGCGTGTTAATTTCGAAAGCTCATCATTATATAAAGAGCTGCTTCCCACAGAAGTAAATGTGTTCTTACTTGGACATTGTAGTTAATTACTCGGTTGAACAATTACACCACGAATGTTTTTCTGGTACATATCCAGGCCATGTAGTATACTAGCAAAAATTAAATCACAATGCTGAGGTTGTTGCTATAATCACCAACCAAATTTGGGGAACGACTAAGGTGCGTAAAACGCTACCGTAAAACTGCATTCTGCAGCTTCAGTAGCAATTCATTCTCTCCCATTAGATTATTGAAATTTTAGATAAAGGAAACTCTTCAACTTTATAATTACTCAAATATCAAACAAAGTCCTGGGGCAAGATTAATCGTGTTTATTTAATAATATCACAGTTTTAAATTGCTTCTCATGCGGATGTGCACGCAATTGTATTATGATAAGATATATTTCACAGTCAAAATAGATAAAAGAACTATTCACGAAAGGACAATAATATTGCACAAATTCTAGCAATTTTATAACTATTTTGATAGAAGTTAAGTTGTTACTTAACACACAACACTTGCCGGATGAAAAACTCTTCAATCAGGTCAATTTAATTGCAAGCTTTTCCTTGTTTCAGCCAATTCATTCGTTTAACAAATCAACACAATTAATTATCTGCCTTCTAATGTTAGTGTTCAATTGCAATAACAGTCATGAATTGGACCTGAAATTTACCTATTGTGAGAAAAACTAGGACTTTTTATATTTATTTTTTTTAAAGCAAAGCGTTTATTTCGAATGATGAATGAATAGAATGGAGAATTTTTAAGGAAGACTTATAAAGGCGGAAGATTTTTTTCGTTGAGCTTGTCATCCTGGGTCTTAAATTTTTTTTTACCTATACCCACAGAAATAGATTTAAATACTTAAGATTTTAAAAGCAACGCACACATTCTGATCAAAAGTGAGACATTATAGTTCTTATATGGAACACATTGGTTTATGAAGTCAGACCACCACGGATATCGTATGTATTGAGAAATCATCGAAGGAAAGTCTGGGGATACAGTTTTTCATATATTTAAGGACTATCGCTTCCTCAGAGCGCGAAAGACCGCCTCGGTATGGACCAGTTCTTAGATGTCATTCTAGACTTCGAATTGCAGGGAAAAGTCCGAGATGCGTAGCCGTTGACACTTAACGAAGCAGTACAAAAGGCTACCAAGCTCGAAGCGAATCAGAAAGCTACGAGAACATCGAGAAGAAATATTAGGGCGGCAGTGACTTTAGTAGAAAACAACTACCGCAACTTCGCTAGACCGAATAATCGACCAGAGAGAGTAGAGAATCGTGCACCAGTGCCTGTAAACCGAGCGTCGTTAAACGAGATCGAGCTAGGTTAGCGGGGTCTGAGCTAGCTCCAGTTAACAAAAGAACCCCAACAAAGCCAACAAATCTTTCCACGCAAATTTACATTGCGCAGAGCTGGCGAGGAACAATCAGATGGTTCAATGTTCTTCGAAAATTCGGGTTTATTATCCCGAGACGATTACCTGGAGGAAGCGTTTTTCCACTTAGCTCACCTAAAGACTCCTAGACCGGAATCTGTAACTAATTTACATACCGGAGCCAAAGTCAAATTTGATCTAGTGAAGGGAAACCCTACGAATAAAGCAGTCAATGTTTCCGTCATTTCGATTCCCAGGCGCAACGATGAGTCAACCTCTGTGGCTTAAGCGAAGGAATATCAAAATACTCCACCACAATCAGGCGTAAATAAAAACACTACGATGAACCAATCTCCACCCAGCAATAATTAAGTATAAAATCTAAATTACCACAAGAGTTAAACATCGATGCGCTGGTCCTCGGGAGCAGGGACCAGTGTGCACGGTAGATGCTCCAAATCGAACGAAAGCACCCGGCCAGAACAACAGGCTGTTAACAATTTTTTTCCGAATTTGGATCCAAGTAATAGTGATCCAAAGACTTCAGTCGATTCAAATATAATGAGCTCATTATTTGTTAATTCTGCTAATACAAGCTCAAGTAGTATAGTCCCACCGTTACAGAGGAATTATATAAACGTGAATACATCGAATCAGGCTGGAGGCATGAAACAGTCTTTTACACAAAACGGAATCCATAATAATATTTCACCAAGGAATTTAACACGAATGTTAAGCTTACCATACAATAACTCCCCGAATTGTGTACGGAGTCCCTCATCAAATTCATCAGCTTCAGGAAGTCGCCCCATTACACAAGACATAAAACGTAATTCAAAATCAGCAGCATCGATTAACTCGGTTACCATGCGAATAAAATCTCAGGCCGCAGAAACTCTATCTTCAAATCCTAGTACATCAGAATCGATTTTAAATACTACCATCTCACCTAGCATGATGTGTCCCCAAAGTTCAGGCTCATACAACTTAACCATGGATCAAGTGTCTGTAACCAACACCATATTAAACGAAAAAAATAATTCGAATTCACAATCCACGTAAGATAACATTTTTAACCATATGAACCCCAAGCTCCTCCTAACTAGCTCTGCCATACCAGAGACAGGTCATACACCTACCTCCAACTTCCCCTCACACGCTAACACACCATATTAACTACAACCCAACTACCCACTGTCCACCAAACAGCTTCACCAGCAACTCACACGAAATGAATCACTCGTACGCAAGCCATCATACACACCAAGCCGAGTGGCGAACCTACAGCAGCTTCCACATCTTCACCAGCCACGATTACCCAATCTCAATCAGAAAGCTTAACCTTGCCAGTTCCATCGTT
>CAWVNZ010001402.1:0-16000 GCA_963930735.1 Dioctria linearis
ACTGTCGCAAATTTTAATTACGCCAGGGATTGCCTTTTCTATAGTAAATTATTCAAAAAATAATTTTCTACTGTCGCAAATTTTAATTACGACAGGGATTGCCTTTTCTATAGTAAATTATTCAAAAAATAATTTTATACTGTCGCAAATTTTAATTACGCCAGGGATTGCCTTTTCTATAGTAAATTATTCAAAAAAATAATTTTCTACTGTCGCAAATTTTAATTACGCCAGGGATTGCCTTTTCTATAGTAAATTATTCAAAAAATAATTTTTTACTGTCGCAAATTTTAATTACGCCAGGGATTGCCTTTTCTATAGTAAATTATTCAAAAAATAATTTTCAACTGTCGCAAATTTTAATTGCGCCAGGGATTGCCTTTTCTATAGTAAATTATTCAAAAAATAATTTTTTACTGTCGCAAATTTTAATTGCGCCAGGGATTGCCTTTTCTATAGTAAATTATTCAAAAAATAATTTTTTACTGTCGCAAATTTTAATTACGCCAGGTATTGCCTTTTCTATAGTAAATTATTCAAAAAATAATTTTCTACTGTCGCAAATTTCAAATCCGCCAGGGATTGCCTTTTCTATAGTAAATTATTCAAAAAATAATTTTTTACTGTCGCAAATTTTAATTACGCCAGGGATTGCCTTTTCTATAGTAAACTTTTCAAAAAATAATTTTCTACTGTCGCAAATTTTAATTACGCCAGGGATTGCCTTTTCTATAGTAAATTATTCAAAAAATAATTTTATACTGTCGCAAATTTTAATTACGCCAGGGATTGCCTTTTCTATAGTAAACTTTTCAAAAAATAATTTTCAACTGTCGCAAATTTCAAATACGCCAGGGATTGCCTTTTCTATAGTAAATTATTCAAAAATAATTTTCAACTGTCGCAAATTTCAAATCCACCAGGTATTGCCTTTTCTATAGTAAATTATTCAAAAAATAATTTTTTACTGTCGAAAATTTTAAGTGCGCCAGGGATTGCCTTTTCTATAGTAAATTATTCAAAAAATAATTTTATACTGTCGCAAATTTTAATTACGCCAGGGATTGCCTTTTCTATAGTAAATTATTCAAAAAATAATTTTCTACTGTCGCAAATTTTAATTACGCCAGGGATTGCCTTTTCTATAGTAAATTATTCAAAAAATAATTTTCAACTGTCGCAAATTTCAAATCCGCCAGGTATTGCCTTTTCTATAGTAAATTATTCAAAATATAATTTTTTACTATCGCAAGTTTTAATTGCGCCAGGGATTGCCTTTTCTATAGTAAATTATTCAAAAAATAATTTTTTACTGTCGCAAATTTTAATTACGCCAGGGATTGCCTTTTCTTTAGTAAATTATTCAAAAAATAATTTTCAACTGTCGCAAATTTTAATTGCGCCAGGGATTGCCTTTTCTATAGTAAATTATTCAAAAAATAATTTTCAACTGTCGCAAATTTTAATTACGCCAGGGATTGCCTTTTCTATAGTAAATTATTCAAAAAATAATTTTCAACTGTCGCAAATTTTTATTACGCCAGGGATTGCCTTTTCTATAGTAAACTTTTCAAAAAATAATTATCAACTGTCGCAAATTTTAATTACGCCAGGGATTGCCTTTTCTATAGTAAACTTTACAAAAAATAATTTTCAACTGTCGCAAATTTCAAATCCGCCAGGGATTGCCTTTTCTATAGTAAATTTTGCAAAAAATAATTTTCAACTGTCGCAAATTTTAATTACGCCAGGGATTGCCTTATCTACAGTAAACTTTTCAAAAACTAATTTTCAACTGTCGCAAATTTTAATTACGCCAGGGATTGCCTTTTCTATAGTAAATTATTCAAAAAATAATTTTCAACTGTCGCAAATTTTAATTGCGCCAGGGATTGCCTTTTCTATAGTAAATTATTCAAAAAATAATTTTTTACTGTCGCAAATTTTAATTGCGCCAGGGATTGCCTTTTCTATAGTAAATTATTCAAAAAATAATTTTCAACTGTCGCAAATTTTAATTACGCCAG
This sequence comes from Dioctria linearis, assembly GCA_963930735.1. Taxonomy (NCBI): domain Eukaryota; kingdom Metazoa; phylum Arthropoda; class Insecta; order Diptera; family Asilidae; genus Dioctria; species Dioctria linearis. The sequence continues at coordinate 2,028 of CAWVNZ010001402.1, forward strand.
GGATTGCCTTTTCTATAGTAAATTATTCAAAAAATAATTTTCAACTGTCGCAAATTTTAATTGCGCCAGGGATTGCCTTTTCTATAGTAAATTATTCAAAAAATAATTTTTTACTGTCGCAAATTTTAATTGCGCCAGGGATTGCCTTTTCTATAGTAAATTATTCAAAACATAATTTTCAACTGTCGCAAATTTTAATTACGCCAGGGATTGCCTTTTCTATAGTAAACTTTTCAAAAAATAATTTTCTACTGTCGCAAATTTTAATTACGCCAGAGATTGCCTTTTCTATAGTAAATTTTGCAAAAAATAACTTTCAACTGTCGCAAATTTTAATTACGCCAGGGATTGCCTTTTCTATAGTAAATTATTCAAAAAATAATTTTCAACTGTCGCAAATTTTAAATACGCCAGGGATTGCCTTTTCTATAGTAAACTTTTCAAAAAATAATTTTCAACTGTCGCAAATTTCAAATCCGCCAGGGATTGCCTTTTCTATAGTAAATTTTGCAAAAAATAATTTTCAACTGTCGCAAATTTTAATTACGCCAGGGATTGCCTTTTCTATAGTAAGCTTTTAAAAAAATAATTTTCAACTGTCGCAAATTTTAATTGCGCCAGGGATTGCCTTTTCTATAGTAAATTATTCAAAAAATAATTTTTTACTGTCGCAAATTTTAATTACGCCAGGTATTGCCTTTTCTATAGTAAATTATTCAAAAAATAATTTTCTACTGTCGCAAATTTCAAATCCGCCAGGGATTGCCTTTTCTATAGTAAATTATTCAAAAAATAATTTTTTACTGTCGAAAATTTTAAGTGCGCCAGGGATTGCCTTTTCTATAGTAAATTATTCAAAAATAATTTTATACTGTTGCAAATTTTAATTACGCCAGGGATTGCCTTTTCTATAGTAAATTATTCAAAAAATAATTTTCTACTGTCGCAAATTTTAATTACGCCAGGGATTGCCTTTTCTATAGTAAATTATTCAAAAAATAATTTTCAACTGTCGCAAATTTCAAATCCGCCAGGTATTGCCTTTTCTATAGTAAATTATTCAAAATATAATTTTTTACTATCGCAAGTTTTAATTGCGCCAGGGATTGCCTTTTCTATAGTAAATTATTCAAAAAATAATTTTTTACTGTCGCAAATTTTAATTACGCCAGGGATTGCCTTTTCTTTAGTAAATTATTCAAAAAATAATTTTCAACTGTCGCAAATTTTAATTGCGCCAGGGATTGCCTTTTCTATAGTAAATTATTCAAAAAATAATTTTCTACTGTCGCAAATTCTAATTACGCCAGGGATTGCCTTTTCTATAGTAAATTATTCAAAAAATAATTTTTTACTGTCGCAAATTTTAATTACGCCAGGGATTGCCTCTTCTTTAGTAAATTATTCAAAAAATAATTTTCAACTGTCGCAAATTTTAATTGCGCCAGGGATTGCCTTTTCTATAGTAAATTATTCAAAAAATAATTTTCAACTGTCGCAAATTTTAATTACGCCAGGGATTGCCTTTTCTATAGTAAATTATTCAAAAAATAATTTTCAACTGTCGCAAATTTTAATTACGCCAGGGATTGCCTTTCTATAGTAAACTTTTCAAAAAATAATTTTCAACTGTCGCAAATTTTAATTACGCCAGGGATTGCCTTTTCTATAGTAAATTATTCAAAAAATAATTTTCAACTGTCGCAAATTTCAAATCCACCAGGTATTGCCTTTTCTATAGTAAATTATTCAAAAAATAATTTTTTACTGTCGAAAATTTTAAGTGCGCCAGGGATTGCCTTTTCTATAGTAAATTATTCAAAAAATAATTTTATACTGTCGCAAATTTTAATTACGCCAGGGATTGCCTTTTCTATAGTAAATTATTCAAAAAATAATTTTCTACTGTCGCAAATTTTAATTACGCCAGGGATTGCCTTTTCTATAGTAAATTATTCAAAAAATAATTTTCAACTGTCGCAAATTTCAAATCCGCCAGGTATTGCCTTTTCTATAGTAAATTATTCAAAATATAATTTTTTACTATTGCAAGTTTTAATTGCGCCAGGGATTGCCTTTTCTATAGTAAATTATTCAAAAAATAATTTTTTACTGTCGCAAATTTTAATTACGCCAGGGATTGCCTCTTCTTTAGTAAATTATTCAAAAAATAATTTTCAACTGTCGCAAATTTTAATTGCGCCAGGGATTGCCTTTTCTATAGTAAATTATTCAAAAAATAATTTTCAACTGTCGCAAATTTTAATTACGCCAGGGATTGCCTTTTCTATAGTAAATTATTCAAAAAATAATTTTCAACTGTCGCAAATTTTAATTACGCCAGGGATTGCCTTTCTATAGTAAACTTTTCAAAAAATAATTTTCAACTGTCGCAAATTTTAATTACGCCAGGGATTGCCTTTTCTATAGTAAACTTTACAAAAAATAATTTTCAACTGTCGCAAATTTCAAATCCGCCAGGGATTGCCTTTTCTATAGTAAATTTTGCAAAAAATAATTTTCAACTGTCGCAAATTTTAATTACGCCAGGGATTGCCTTTTCTACAGTAAACTTTTCAAAAATAATTTTCAACTGTCGCAAATTTTAATTACGCCAGGGATTGCCTTTTCTATAGTAAATTATTCAAAAAATAATTTTCAACTGTCGCAAATTTTAATTGCGCCAGGGATTGCCTTTTCTATAGTAAATTATTCAAAAAATACTTTTTTACTGTCGCAAATTTTAATTGCGCCAGGGATTGCCTTTTCTATAGTAAATTATTCAAAAAATAATTTTCAACTGTCGCAAATTTTAATTACGCCAGGGATTGCCTTTTCTATAGTAAATTATTCAAAAAATAATTTTCAACTGTCGCAAATTTTAATTGCGCCAGGGATTGCCTTTTCTATAGTAAATTATTCAAAAAATAATTTTTTACTGTCGCAAATTTTAATTGCGCCAGGGATTGCCTTTTCTATAGTAAATTATTCAAAACATAATTTTCAACTGTCGCAAATTTTAATTACGCCAGGGATTGCCTTTTCTATAGTAAACTTTTCAAAAAATAATTTTCTACTGTCGCAAATTTTAATTACGCCAGGGATTGCCTTTTCTATAGTAAATTATACAAAAAATAATTTTCAATTGTCGCAAATTTTAATTGCGCCAGGGATTGCCTTTTCTATAGTAAATTATTCAAAAAATAATTTTATACTGTCGCAAATTTTAATTACGCCAGGGATTGCCTTTTCTATAGTAAACTTTTCAAAAATTAATTTTCAACTGTCGCAAATTTCAAATCCGCCAGGGATTGCCTTTTCTATAGTAAATTATTCAAAAAATAATTTTCTACTGTCGCAAATTTCAAATCCGCCAGGGATTGCCTTTTCTATAGTAAATTATTCAAAAAATATTTTTTTACTGTCGCAAATTTTAAGTGCGCCAGGGATTGCCTTTTCTATAGTAAATTATTCAATAAATAATTTTATACTGTCGCAAATTTTAATTACGCCAGGGATTGCCTTTTCTATAGTAAATTATTCAAAAAATAATTTTCTACTGTCGCAAATTTTAATTACGCCAGGGATTGCCTTTTCTATAGTAAATTATTCAAAAAAATAATTTTCAACTGTCGCAAATTTCAAATCCGCCAGGGATTGCCTTTTCTATAGTAAATTATTCAAAAAATAATTTTTTACTATCGCAAGTTTTAATTGCGCCAGGGATTGCCTTTTCTATAGTAAATTATTCAAAAAATAATTTTTTACTGTCGCAAATTTTAATTACGCCAGGGATTGCCTTTTCTATAGTAAATTATTCAAAAAATAATTTTCAACTGTCGCAAATTTTAATTGCGCCAGGGATTGCCTTTTCTATAGTAAATTATTCAAAAAATAATTTTTTACTATCGCAAGTTTTAATTGCGCCAGGGATTGGTTTTCTACAGTAAATTTTTCAAAATATTAATTTTTTACTGTCGCAAATTTTAAATATCCCAGAGATTGCCTTTTCTATAGTAAATTATTCAAAAAATAATTTTATACTGTCGAAAATTTTAATTACGCCAGGGATTGCCTTTTCTATAGTAAATTATTCAAAAAATAATTTTCAACTGTCGCAAATTTTTAATCCGCCAGGGATTGCCTTTTCTATAGTAAATTATTCAAAAAATAATTTTCAACTGTCGCAAATTTTAATTACGCCAGGGATTGCCTTTTCTATAGTAAATTATTCAAAAAATAATTTTATACTGTCGCAAATTTTAATTACGCCAGGGATTGCCTTTTCTATAGTAAATTTTGCAAAAAATAATTTTTTACTGTCGCAAATTTTAAATACGCCAGGGATTGCCTTTTCTATAGTAAATTATTCAAAAAATAATTTTCTACTGTCGCAAATTTTAATTACGCCAGGGATTGCCTTTTCTATAGTAAATTATTCAAAAAATAATTTTTTACTGTCGCAAATTTTAATTACGCCAGGGATTGCCTTTTCTATAGTAAATTATACAAAAAATAATTTTCAACTGTCGCAAATTTTAATTACGCCAGGGATTGCCTTTTCTATAGTAAATTATTCAAAAAATAATTTTATACTGTCGCAAATTTCAAATCCGCCAGGGATTGCCTTTTCTATAGTAAATTATTCAAAAAATAATTTTCTACTGTCGCAAATTTCAAATCCGCCAGGGATTGCCTTTTCTATAGTAAATTATTCAAAAAATATTTTTTTACTGTCGCAAATTTTAAGTGCGCCAGGGATTGCCTTTTCTATAGTAAATTATTCAATAAATAATTTTATACTGTCGCAAATTTTAATTACGCCAGGGATTGCCTTTTCTATAGTAAATTATTCAAAAAATAATTTTCTACTGTCGCAAATTTTAATTACGCCAGGGATTGCCTTTTCTATAGTAAATTATTCAAAAAAATAATTTTCAACTGTCGCAAATTTCAAATCCGCCAGGGATTGCCTTTTCTATAGTAAATTATTCAAAAAATAATTTTTTACTATCGCAAGTTTTAATTGCGCCAGGGATTGCCTTTTCTATAGTAAATTATTCAAAAAATAATTTTTTACTGTCGCAAATTTTAATTACGCCAGGGATTGCCTTTTCTATAGTAAATTATTCAAAAAATAATTTTCAACTGTCGCAAATTTTAATTGCGCCAGGGATTGCCTTTTCTATAGTAAATTATTCAAAAAATAATTTTTTACTATCGCAAGTTTTAATTGCGCCAGGGATTGGTTTTCTACAGTAAATTTTTCAAAATATTAATTTTTTACTGTCGCAAATTTTAAATATCCCAGAGATTGCCTTTTCTATAGTAAATTATTCAAAAAATAATTTTATACTGTCGAAAATTTTAATTACGCCAGGGATTGCCTTTTCTATAGTAAATTATTCAAAAAATAATTTTCAACTGTCGCAAATTTTTAATCCGCCAGGGATTGCCTTTTCTATAGTAAATTATTCAAAAAATAATTTTCAACTGTCGCAAATTTTAATTACGCCAGGGATTGCCTTTTCTATAGTAAATTATTCAAAAAATAATTTTATACTGTCGCAAATTTTAATTACGCCAGGGATTGCCTTTTCTATAGTAAATTTTGCAAAAAATAATTTTTTACTGTCGCAAATTTTAAATACGCCAGGGATTGCCTTTTCTATAGTAAATTATTCAAAAAATAATTTTCTACTGTCGCAAATTTCAAATCCGCCAGGGATTGCCTTTTCTATAGTAAATTATTCAAAAAATAATTTTCAACTGTCGCAAATTTTAATTACGCCAGGGATTGCCTTTTCTATAGTAAATTATTCAAAAAATAATTTTTTACTGTCGCAAATTTTAATTACGCCAGGGATTGCCTTTTCTATAGTAAATTATACAAAAAATAATTTTCAACTGTCGCAAATTTTAATTACGCCAGGGATTGCCTTTTCTATAGTAAATTATTCAAAAAATAATTTTATACTGTCGCAAATTTTAAATACGCCAGGGATTGCCTTTTCTATAATAATTATTCAAAAAATAATTTTATACTGTCGCAAATTTCAAATCCGCCAGGGATTGCCTTTTCTATAGTAAATTATTCAAAAAATAATTTTCAACTGTCGCAAATTTTAATTGCGCCAGGGATTGCCTTTTCTACAGTAAATTATTCAAAAAATAATTTTTTACTGTCGCAAATTTTAAATACGCCAGGGATTGCCTTTTCTATAGTAAATTATTCAAAAAATAATTTTCAACTGTCGCAAATTGCAAATCCGCCAGGGATTGCCTTTTCTATAGTAAATTATTCAAAAAATAATTTTGAACTGTCGCAGATTTCAAATCCGCCAGGGATTGCCTTTTCTATAGTAAATTATTCAAAAAATAATTATTTTCAACTGTCGCAAATTTTAATTGCGCCAGGGATTGCCTTTTCTACAGTAAATTATTCAAAAAATAATTTTTTACTGTCGCAAATTTTAACTACGCCAGGGATTGCCTTTTCTATAGTAAACTTTTCAAAAAATAATTTTCTACTGTCGCAAATTTTAACTACGCCAGGGATTGCCTTTTCTATAGTAAATTATTCAAAAAATAATTTTCTACTGTCGCAAATTTTAATTACGCCAGGGATTGCCTTTTCTATAGTAAATTTTGCAAAAAAATAATTTTTTACTGTCGCAAATTTTAAATATCCCAGGGATTGCCTTTTCTATAGTAAATTATTCAAAAAATAATTTTCTACTGTCGCAAATTTTAATTACGCCAGGGATTGCCTTTTCTATAGTAAACTTTTCAAAAAATAATTTTTTACTGTCGCAAATTTTAAATACGCCAGGGATTGCCTTTTCTATAGTAAATTATTCAAAAAATAATTTTCTACTGTCGCAAATTTTAATTACGCCAGGGAATGCCTTTTCTATAGTAAATTATTCAAAAAATAATTTTCAACTGTCGCAAATTTTAATTGCGCCAGGGATTGCCTTTTCTGTAGTAAATTATTCACAAAATAATTTTGTACTGTCGCAAATTTTAATTACGCCAGGGATTGCCTTTTCTATAGTAAATTATTCAAAAAGTAATTTTATACTGTCGAAAATTTTAATTACGCCAGGGATTGCCTTTTCTATAGTAAATTATTCAAAAAATAATTTTCAACTGTCGCAAATTTTTAATCCGCCAGGGATTGCCTTTTCTATAGTAAATTATTCAAAAAATAATTTTCAACTGTCGCAAATTTTAATTACGCCAGGGATTGCCTTTTCTATAGTAAATTATTCAAAAAATAATTTTCAACTGTCGCAAACTTTAATTATGCCAGGGAATGCCTTTTCTATAGTAAATTATTCAAAAAATAATTTTTTACTGTCGCAAATTTTAATTAAGCCAGGGATTGCCTTTTCTATAGTAAATTATTCAAAAAATAATTTTATACTGTCGCAAATTTTAATTACGCCAGGGATTGCCTTTTCTATAGTAAATTTTGCAAAAAATAATTTTTTACTGTCGCAAATTTTAAATACGCCAGGGATTGCCTTTTCTATAGTAAATTATTCAAAAAATAATTTTCTACTGTCGCAAATTTCAAATCCGCCAGGGATTGCCTTTTCTATAGTAAATTATTCAAAAAATAATTTTCAACTGTCGCAAATTTTAATTACGCCAGGGATTGCCTTTTCTATAGTAAATTATTCAAAAAATAATTTTTTACTGTCGCAAATTTTAATTACGCCAGGGATTGCCTTTTCTATAGTAAATTATACAAAAAATAATTTTCAACTGTCGCAAATTTTAATTACGCCAGGGATTGCCTTTTCTATAGTAAATTATTCAAAAAATAATTTTATACTGTCGCAAATTTTAAATACGCCAGGGATTGCCTTTTCTATAATAATTATTCAAAAAATAATTTTATACTGTCGCAAATTTCAAATCCGCCAGGGATTGCCTTTTCTATAGTAAATTATTCAAAAAATAATTTTCAACTGTCGCAAATTTTAATTGCGCCAGGGATTGCCTTTTCTACAGTAAATTATTCAAAAAATAATTTTTTACTGTCGCAAATTTTAAATACGCCAGGGATTGCCTTTTCTATAGTAAATTATTCAAAAAATAATTTTCAACTGTCGCAAATTGCAAATCCGCCAGGGATTGCCTTTTCTATAGTAAATTATTCAAAAAATAATTTTGAACTGTCGCAGATTTCAAATCCGCCAGGGATTGCCTTTTCTATAGTAAATTATTCAAAAAATAATTTTCAACTGTCGCAAATTTTAATTGCGCCAGGGATTGCCTTTTCTACAGTAAATTATTCAAAAAATAATTTTTTACTGTCGCAAATTTTAACTACGCCAGGGATTGCCTTTTCTATAGTAAACTTTTCAAAAAATAATTTTCTACTGTCGCAAATTTTAACTACGCCAGGGATTGCCTTTTCTATAGTAAATTATTCAAAAAATAATTTTCTACTGTCGCAAATTTTAATTACGCCAGGGATTGCCTTTTCTATAGTAAATTTTGCAAAAAAATAATTTTTTACTGTCGCAAATTTTAAATATCCCAGGGATTGCCTTTTCTATAGTAAATTATTCAAAAAATAATTTTCTACTGTCGCAAATTTTAATTACGCCAGGGATTGCCTTTTCTATAGTAAATTATACAAAAAATAATTTTCAATTGTCGCAAATTTTAATTGCGCCAGGGATTGCCTTTTCTATAGTAAATTATTCAAAAAATAATTTTATACTGTCGCAAATTTTAATTACGCCAGGGATTGCCTTTTCTATAGTAAACTTTTCAAAAATTAATTTTCAACTGTCGCAAATTTCAAATCCGCCAGGGATTGCCTTTTCTATAGTAAATTATTCAAAAAATAATTTTCTACTGTCGCAAATTTCAAATCCGCCAGGGATTGCCTTTTCTATAGTAAATTATTCAAAAAATATTTTTTTACTGTCGCAAATTTTAAGTGCGCCAGGGATTGCCTTTTCTATAGTAAATTATTCAAAAAATAATTTTATACTGTCGCAAATTTTAATTACGCCAGGGATTGCCTTTTCTATAGTAAATTATTCAAAAAATAATTTTCTACTGTCGCAAATTTTAATTACGCCAGGGATTGCCTTTTCTATAGTAAATTATTCAAAAAAATAATTTTCAACTGTCGCAAATTTCAAATCCGCCAGGGATTGCCTTTTCTATAGTAAATTATTCAAAAAATAATTTTTTACTATCGCAAGTTTTAATTGCGCCAGGGATTGCCTTTTCTATAGTAAATTATTCAAAAAATAATTTTTTACTGTCGCAAATTTTAATTACGCCAGGGATTGCCTTTTCTATAGTAAATTATTCAAAAAATAATTTTCAACTGTCGCAAATTTTAATTGCGCCAGGGATTGCCTTTTCTATAGTAAATTATTCAAAAAATAATTTTTTACTATCGCAAGTTTTAATTGCGCCAGGGATTGGTTTTCTACAGTAAATTTTTCAAAATATTAATTTTTTACTGTCGCAAATTTTAAATATCCCAGGGATTGCCTTTTCTATAGTAAATTATTCAAAAAATAATTTTATACTGTCGAAAATTTTAATTACGCCAGGGATTGCCTTTTCTATAGTAAATTATTCAAAAAATAATTTTCAACTGTCGCAAATTTTTAATCCGCCAGGGATTGCCTTTTCTATAGTAAATTATTCAAAAAATAATTTTCAACTGTCGCAAATTTTAATTACGCCAGGGATTGCCTTTTCTATAGTAAATTATTCAGAAAATAATTTTCAACTGTCGCAAACTTTAATTATGCCAGGGAATGCCTTTTCTATAGTAAATTATTCAAAAAATAATTTTTTACTGTCGCAAATTTTAATTACGCCAGGGATTGCCTTTTCTATAGTAAATTATTCAAAAAATAATTTTATACTGTCGCAAATTTTAATTACGCCAGGGATTGCCTTTTCTATAGTAAATTTTGCAAAAAATAATTTTTTACTGTCGCAAATTTTAAATACGCCAGGGATTGCCTTTTCTATAGTAAATTATTCAAAAAATAATTTTCTACTGTCGCAAATTTCAAATCCGCCAGGGATTGCCTTTTCTATAGTAAATTATTCAAAAAATAATTTTCAACTGTCGCAAATTTTAATTACGCCAGGGATTGCCTTTTCTATAGTAAATTATTCAAAAAATAATTTTTTACTGTCGCAAATTTTAATTACGCCAGGGATTGCCTTTTCTATAGTAAATTATACAAAAAATAATTTTCAACTGTCGCAAATTTTAATTACGCCAGGGATTGCCTTTTCTATAGTAAATTATTCAAAAAATAATTTTATACTGTCGCAAATTTTAAATACGCCAGGGATTGCCTTTTCTATAATAATTATTCAAAAAATAATTTTATACTGTCGCAAATTTCAAATCCGCCAGGGATTGCCTTTTCTATAGTAAATTATTCAAAAAATAATTTTCAACTGTAGCAAATTTTAATTGCGCCAGGGATTGCCTTTTCTACAGTAAATTATTCAAAAAATAATTTTTTACTGTCGCAAATTTTAAATACGCCAGGGATTGCCTTTTCTATAGTAAATTATTCAAAAAATAATTTTCAACTGTCGCAAATTGCAAATCCGCCAGGGATTGCCTTTTCTATAGTAAATTATTCAAAAAATAATTTTGAACTGTCGCAGATTTCAAATCCGCCAGGGATTGCCTTTTCTATAGTAAATTATTCAAAAAATAATTTTCAACTGTCGCAAATTTTAATTGCGCCAGGGATTGCCTTTTCTACAGTAAATTATTCAAAAAATAATTTTTTACTGTCGCAAATTTTAACTACGCCAGGGATTGCCTTTTCTATAGTAAACTTTTCAAAAAATAATTTTCTACTGTCGCAAATTTTAACTACGCCAGGGATTGCCTTTTCTATAGTAAATTATTCAAAAAATAATTTTCTACTGTCGCAAATTTTAATTACGCCAGGGATTGCCTTTTCTATAGTAAATTTTGCAAAAAAATAATTTTTTACTGTCGCAAATTTTAAATATCCCAGGGATTGCCTTTTCTATAGTAAATTATTCAAAAAATAATTTTCTACTGTCGCAAATTTTAATTACGCCAGGGATTGCCTTTTCTATAGTAAATTATTCAAAAAATAATTTTCAACTGTCGCAAATTTTAAATACGCCAGGGATTGCCTTTTCTATAGTAAATTATTCAAAAAATAATTTTCTACTGTCGCAAATTTTAATTACGCCAGGGAATGCCTTTTCTATAGTAAATTATTCAAAAAATAATTTTCAACTGTCGCAAATTTTAATTGCGCCAGGGATTGCCTTTTCTGTAGTAAATTATTCAAAAAATAATTTTGTACTGTCGCAAATTTTAATTACGCCAGGGATTGCCTTTTCTATAGTAAATTATTCAAAAAATAATTTTTTACTATCGCAAGTTTTAATTGCGCCAGGGATTGCCTTTTCTATAGTAAATTATTCAAAAAATAATTTTTTACTGTCGCAAATTTTAATTACGACAGGGATTGCCTTTTCTATAGTAAACTTTGCAAAAAATAATTTTCAACTGTCGCAAATTTCAAATCCGCCAGGGATTGCCTTTTCTATAGTAAATTATTCAAAAAATAATTTTCTACTGTCGCAAATTTTAATTACGCCAGGGATTGCCTTTTCTATAGTAAATTATTCAAAAAATAATTTTCTACTGTCGCAAATTTTAATTACGCCAGGGATTGCCTTTTCTATAGTAAACTTTTCAAAAAATAATTTTCTTCTGTCGCAAATTTCAAATCCGCCAGGGATTGCCTTTTCTATAGTAAATAATTCAAAAAACAATTTTTTACTATCGCAAGTTTTAATTGCGCCAGGGATTGCCTTTTCTATAGTAAATTATTCAAAAAATAATTTTTTACTGTCGCAAATTTTAATTACGCCAGGGATTGCCTTTTCTGTAGTAAACTATTCAAAAAATAATTTTATACTGTCGCAAATTTTAATTACGCCAGGGATTGCCTTTTCTATAGGAAATTATTCAAAAAATAATTTTTTACTGTCGCAAATTTTAATTACGCCAGGGATTGCCTTTTCTATAGTAAATTTCGCAAAACATAATTTTTTACCGTCGCAAATTTTAAATACGCCAGGGATTGCCTTTTCTATAGTAAATTATTCAAAAAATAATTTTCTACTGTCGCAAATTTCAAATCCGCCAGGGATTGCCTTTTCTATAGTAAATTATTCAAAAAATAATTTTCAACTGTCGCAAATTTTAATTACGCCAGGGATTGCCTTTTCTATAGTAAATTATTCAAAAAGTAATTTTTTACTGTCGCAAATTTTAATTACGCCAGGGATTGCTTTTTCTATAGTAAATTATTCAAAAAATAATTTTCTACTGTCGCAAATTTTAATTACGCCAGGGATTGCCTTTTCTATAGTAAATTATTCAAAAAATAATTTTCTACTGTCGCAAATTTTAAATCCGCCAGGGATTGCCTTTTCTATAGTAAATTATTCAAAAAATAACTTTCAACTGTCGCAAATTTTAATTACGCCAGGGATTGCCTTTTCTATAGTAAATTATTCAAAAAATAATTTTCAACTGTCGCAAATTTTAATTACGCCAGGGATTGCCTTTTCTATAGTAAATTATTCAAAAAATAATTTTATACTGTCGCAAATTTTAATTACGCCAGGGATTGCCTTTTCTATAGTAAATTATTCAAAAAATAATTTTCTACTGTCGCAAATTTTAATTACGCCAGGGATTGCCTTTTCTATAGTAAATTGTTCAAAAAATAATTTTCTACTGTCGCAAATTTTAAGTGCGCCAGGGATTGCTTTTCTATAGTAAATTATTCAAAAAATAATTTTCAACTGTCGCAAATTTTAATTGCGCCAAGGATTGCCTTTTCTACAGTAAATTATTCAAAAAATAATTTTTTACTGTCGCAAATTTAAATTCGCCAGGGATTGCCTTTTCTATAGTAAATTATTCAAAAAATAATTTTCAACTGTCGCAAATTTTAAGTGCGCCAGGGATTGCCTTTTCTACAGTAAATTTTTCAAAAAATAATTTTCAACTGTCGCAAATTTTAATTGCGCCAGGGATTGCCTTTTCTATAGTAAATTATTCAAAAAATAATTTTTTACTGTCGCAAATTTCAAATCCGCCAAGGATTGCCTTTTCTATAGTAAATTATTCAAAAAATAATTTTTTACTATCGCAAATTTTAAGTGCGCCAGGGATTGCCTTTTCTTTAGTAAATTATTCAAAAAATAATTTTATACTGTCGCAAATTTTAATTACGCCAGGGATTGCCTTTTCTATAGTAAATTATTCAAAAAATAATTTTCTACTGTCGCAAATTTTAATTACGCCAGGGATTGCCTTTTCTATAGTAAATTATTCAAAAAATAATTTTCAACTGTCGCAAATTTCAAATACGCCAGGGATTGCCTTTTCTATAGTAAATTATTCAAAAAATAATTTTTTACTGTCGCAAATTTTAATTACGCCAGGGATTGCCTTTTCTATAGTAAATTATTCAAAAAATAATTTTCAACTGTCGCAAATTTTAATTGCGCCAGGGATTGCCTTTTCTATAGTAAATTATTCAAAAAATAATTTTTTACTGTCGCAAATTTTAATTACGCCAGGTATTGCCTTTTCTATAGTAAATTATTCAAAAAATAATTTTCTACTGTTGCAAATTTCAAATCCGCCAGGGATTGCCTTTTCTATAGTAAATTATTCAAAAAATAATTTTTTACTGTCGCAAATTTTAATTACGCCAGGGATTGCCTTTTCTATAGTAAACTTTTCAAAAAATAATTTTCTACTGTCGCAAATTTTAATTACGCCAGGGATTGCCTTTTCTATAGTAAATTATTCAAAAAATAATTTTATACTGTCGCAAATTTTAATTACGCCAGGGATTGCCTTTTCTATAGTAAACTTTTCAAAAAAT